>JAODAL010071928.1:0-15331 GCA_025379985.1 Phyllomedusa bahiana
AGCGTGTTAAAATTTGAGTGTTTTCTACGCCACACAACAAGATATACAGTTGTAATTAACCTTTGCTTGTGATTTAGGCCACAGGAAAAATTTATATATTTTGGCGTTGAAAAAGATGGTTTCTTGGGGTCAGCACACCAGCAAAACAATGCTTAATTAACCCCTGGATGTAATTTGCACAATAGAATTGAGCAGCCAAAAATGAAGTGGTATTTGTATTGTAAAAACGCTGTTTCTTTAAATGAATACAACAGGAACTGGCTTAGATCCCACTTGGATATTGAATGTATATGCAGCTGCAGTGGACGCACACTGGATTTTCAGATCCAACACCCCAAAAATTAGAAATAGAACATTAAGAGAACAGTCTCTGAGACAAGCTGAGACACCCCACAGAAATCGCTATATAAAAATCAATTCTTCAGTAAGAGCTATCAGCCGCGGCAGCACCTACCCTGATGAGCACAGTGAGAGGAGTGTGAGTTCCCGGCGTCGCGCCCGGACTTATATAGTGCGGTGACGTCACAGAATCCCGCCGGTCTCTGATTGGCTTCACCTCTGCACATGTCATGCAGGCTATGCCTTCTTCCTCCAGAGTGCTTTGCCCCATGTAGCGCCATGTGCTCGCAGCCATTTTATCAATCAAAAGCACACTTCGTTCACCCGAAGTACCCCAAACTTCGACTTCGTTCCGAACCGAAGTTTTCCTGAAATTCTAAACGAATTCCACTTCGTTAGAATCGATTCGCTCATCTCTATCTGTAATGTATTCGGATAATAAAAGGTATTTTTTGGCACCTATCAATTCACCTGTGGAGACTACAAAATTGCTGTATTCACATTTAAGTGCAAGGTGCCTCAATGAACAAAGCTGTAGTGCGCCAAAGTCAAAAAACACGTATCTGTAATGTATTCGGATAATACAAGGTATTTTTGGCACCTATCAACCTGTGCTGACTACAAAATTGCTGGATTCTAATTTAACTGCAAGGTGGATATATCAACAAAGGTGGAATGGGCAAAATTGAAAATGAACACCTATCTGAAATGTATACTGATAATTAAAGTGGAGTTTTGCACCTAACAAAGAGACCTGCAGTTACTAGAAAAGATGTGTATCCTAATATAAGTTCAGGCTGCCCAATATCCAGGAAATATTTCAATAGAAAACTGTTAATAATAAAGCTATTGCAGTGCAATGTCTACACTAAGTCTTGGTGAACTTTATCCAGTATTCTTTATAGAGCTTGTCTGTGTTCGCCCGCGGGCCCCCCCCCCCCGCTCCCCGCCGTGACTTTACAGCGGTAGATGCTCCTTTAAAATTCTCTACCTAACTATATAAAATCTTCCAATCTCTAATCTAACTAAGTTGTAAGGATCACAGCTAACAGTAGAGCTTTCTCTGTGGAGGAATAGAATAATTTCGCTGAGCTGGTTGGACACAGGCAGAGCGCACGTCCTACTGCTATGAGACGCTGAGAGACACTGAGGCTGAACAGGAAGGGCTGTTCTATGTAAAACGAGGTCATGTGATTTTTCCAGCCAATCGCAACCATACACATCCCAGTCATGACGTCGCACACACATCTCACCCTGCTCTATTCTGTAAGCTGATTTGCTAGCCGCCAAAATGACAGGAAGCGCCGAAAATAGCGCGATCTTAATAGATGATGCACAGATTTTAACCTAAATTATCGCATGATCTAAAAATTTTGATCAACACAAAAACTGTGCCGATTTCAACTTTGTCGCTAATAATCGCTCAACACTACTGTTAAACAAATCATGTGCACAAATTGAAATCATTTCATCATTCCAGTGTATGGGATATGCAAGATACGAATGACTTATTTGTTATACCAGAGTTGCATGGAAATCTCATAAGGGCATGTTCCCACAGTATTTGTCCGATTTTGCGGCCGTCCCCACGGCCGCGGGGGGAACGGCTTTTCTCCGCACTGAGCGGAGAACAGCCTTCCCCCCTCCCATTGAGTTGTTCATATTCCGTCCGGAAAATGGACGGAAGAATGAACATGTTCAATGTTTTGCCGCCGGACCGCCGGTGGCAAAACCGCCAAGCGGAAAACCCGTGCAGTGGGGACTGCTGCACGGGTTTTCCATAGAGCACAATTGTGCTCATTTTGGCCGGTTTTTCAGGCGGTCTGAAAAACCGCAAACCGGCTGAAAAACCGGCCGAAAACCCGTGCCGTGGGGACATGCCCTAAAGGTACTTAACTTAATTTATCTGCACTACAAGTATCTTGCAACAATTTAAGCTGATTCTATAAAATGTGTGTGCCGTCCCAGTTATAGTTTCTCAAATCACTGTAGACCTGTAGCCATCTCATTTCTTCAGCATAGCCACATGTATCAATTGTAAAGACCCCATAAATAAAAATTGTAGACGTGTGAATCTGTTGTCCTGTTTGAGGATTACCAGGATTGAGTCTCCTTAGTCACTTCAGTCATAATCAACGTTTTTTCAGATTTGTAGATGATGTTGAGTGTCTGATAAAGACGTGTAAGTTATTCATTGTTCAGCATATTTCTAGAGTCTAGAATATGATATACCCTTACACCTTTGTGTTTTGTAGAAGCTGTGGCATGTAAAATAAGGCATACTGGTTAAAACTAGACTGCATACTGGGAAATATGGGATCTATTACCTAGAAGTCCCGGAATGTATGAGTGCATATGTGAGCACTAATAGGGGAGGGGGGGGGGGGGGGAGGGGGGGGGTTAGGTCATTTATCCCAAGAATGATCACTTGACCTTTTAATGTAGTTAGAAATCCATTTACATACCTTTGCATATCACATATGATTTCACATCAGTCTAGAAGTAAATCACTGCCCCGGAGCAGCACAGTCACCAGAAAAAATAATCTACTGTAACATATTTAATTTATTAGACATCATGAAATACATTTTCTTTTTTCTTTTAAAGGTGACTGTGTAGCAGGTGCTAGTAATATTAACCACTTTTCCTTTTAAGGAATGCTGTAGTATAAAAGTTAATTCACACATGGCAGATTTCTTGCAACAATATCCATAAAGGGCATTTTTACAGCCCAGTGCTCAGCAGTATTTTTTGCAGCATTTTTTCTTGTGTTTTTAGGTACTAAAATGCTGTGGCAAGTTAGGTGGGAATCTATTTCAAAATATGAAAATGTCTACAAGCAGCATTTTTGAATTGTAGGGTTTTAGTAGTATTTAAGTTGCAAAATGCAGCGAGCTTCTGATATGGTATTTTAAGTATAGACTTTTTTAATTCCCTCCGGACAATTGACATACACGTAAGTCACAATGTCCGGAGAGCTCCAGAGCCTGCACCATACATTTCTGGTGCCCACTGTTAGTTACAGCAGGGAACCATCAGCAGCAGCCGAAATTCAATTTAACTCTGATCCCGGATGTTTAACTACTTATATGCCCTGGTCAACATAACCTTGGTATGTAAATGCTACACAGGATGGATTACCTAAACTATTATCTGATCAACATTCCCCTCTGTGATGCGTTTCAAGGGTGCTGACTTGTTGTATCAGCCAGAAACCTAATGAAGAGCAAAATGTTTTATATAATAAAATTGTACAAGCAATCACAACCCTTTAATTGTCAAGTACTGAAAGGGAACTAAAAAGTAAAAAGAAAAAAAGATATAAAAAGTAATTAAAGGTTTAATCATAAAAAATAGAAAAGGCAATATTAATATTAAACATAACTGATATTGCCATCTTAAAAAAATCTTATCTACCCTGTTTCCCTGAACATAAGATAGTGTCTTGTACTAATTTTTGCTCCTAAAGACACGCTAGGTCTTATTTTCAGGGGATGTCTTATTTTTCCATGACCCCAGGGCAACGCTGAGTCTGCGTGTCCTGCCCTCCCAATTTTCCTTCCATCTTTTCCTTGATCCCCACCTCCCTGCTGCAGCCCCCCCCCCGTGATGACACGGCACCTGCGGGGAGTAAATTGGCCACAGCAGCCGTTTTTTTAAAAACAAAAAATACACATTAAATATAACACAAACCAGTATAAATAACATATAAATCGGGTAAACCGGTATATAAATATATATATAAATAAATATACCTCCACGTATAAAATAATCCACCTCTGCCCGTGCCTCTCCATGTACATAATATATATCTATATACAACCACATAAAAACCCGAATAAACATTTATAACCACAGTACCAAACATGGAGCCGAGGTCCTTGGAGCCCCAAAACCGACCCGGCGACCAAAATCCCCGAAGGGACAAAAACCACCATTTTGCCCCCAGCCGTACTCCACTGGCTCGGAGGCCCAAAAGCCATACTCTATGGCTCCTCTATTTTGCTCCCCAGGGATAACACCCCGAAAGAGCCCACCTTCGCCGGGCCGTCCAAGTTACCCAAACTCTGAGGGAATCCTACCCCGAAGGACTCCCTCACCAATTTTCTCCACCACTCCAAGAACCTCGACCGCCACCGCGAGCATGCCATGACCCCTCATGCACGCGAGACCCCCACCAAACCGAGAGCCCTCTCAATACCCTCCTGAAGCCCGAGGGCCCATAAGTCCAATCCAACCGCCGTTAGATGAACCCCGTCAGCTCTCCAAAAATTCCCCACTCCCGCTTCCAATTCGAGGTGGCGCACAAACACCCCCCCATTACGTGCCACAAAACCTGCCACTGACCTGTTGGCCTTTACCCGCGCCTTGTTCAGGCTATCCACCGACCTGGCCCCCCGCCAACGATGCCGGAACACCATGTCCGACCACACAATGACCAGCCCGGGGAAAGAGGACCACAACCGTAACAGGTCATACTTGATGTTCTTAACCAGCTCCCTCGAAGTAAGGGAGCCCAAATCATTACCCCCGGCATGCAACACCAGAACATCCGGGGGTCTATCCAATGCCACATACCGCAGAAATTCCGGCACCACCCCCAGCCACCTCATCCCACGCCGTCCTATCCACCGAATCACTGCCACATCGCGCGAAAAGCCGAGCTGCCGCCCCTCCGGCCGGACGTCCGCTCTCTCCGCGCCCCAGTGGACATAGGAATGTCCCAGGATCCAGACCAGGCAAGGCGACCGAGCTACAAAAGAAACAGAAACACGAACGTGACGGCAAAACTTAGGCACAAGCCGGACCAACAACCCCACCCCCCTATGACCTTCCCCCGACAACCAACTGGGGGCGCACATATATCCTGAACCGGTCCGACTCCCATCGACCGATCCTCCGGCCCAAAACTCAGGCGAAGACCCCAACCCCCGCTTCCGTTGCTGCTCCTATCCGAAAAGATGTGCGGGCGAACTCCCCGGGCTCCAACCCAATGCCCCAAAACAAGCGCCTGAAACACCCGCCAGAGGAATTGATAGCGGGACAGAAAAGAACCATCCTGGTGCACCAATCGGGGCCCACGCACCGCTCTGCACAAAACCCGAAATGCCCTCAACCCGAGCCAGAGGGCACATGAGAGCTCCGTGAATCCCCCTAAACCCGCACCTGTTGGCCCCTCCCCTCCTGATCCGTCTTTAAAACGTCGGATCCAAAACACCACCTCCCCATCATGCTCCCAAACGCCCCGCGGCCTGCGGGCCACCCCCTTTCCCGACTGGGGGAAAACCCAAAACTCCCCCACTCTCAACGCCCAAAAAAGGCTAACGAGAAGGCCAGGCGAAATAAGGCCACCTCGTACTCCGAGGCCGCCACTGACTGCACCACCTCCCCTAAACGTTCCAACAACGCAAACACCACCGGGCGACGCCAATCCCTGGCCCCCCTCCCACGCCCATAACCACGCAAGGCCCGAGAAATAACAAAATCCTTTGTCAGATCCCTCCTCCTTCTCCACTTAAAACCAAATGCCAAGCCCGCCATAAATCTGCGTACCTTAGCCACTGACCAGCCAAGCCCCTCCAAGTGAACCATCAGGCAAAAACATTTGCCCCTACCTCATCTTCCCCCGCCGACACCGGACCAAAACCCGCAAGCCTTCTGACCATATCCCCCGGGGCCCTACCATAGGCCAACCAGGTCCCACCTGACAGGGAAGCCCGGATCAAATTTGTCTGCGACTGGATGCCGCGCCCCAAAAGGGTGACTGGGGCATTTCTCTCCCTCCTCCGCCGCCGACGGCGCCAGCTTCCTGAACCGCTCCCACTGCAAACGAGAAAGGGAATCAGCCACCACATTCTGCACCCCCGGAACGTGCTCCGCCACCACCCACGAATTTAATTCTAAACACCGCAAAACCAACAATCGTAGCAACCGAACCACCGGAGGCGAAGATGCAGACAAATTGTTGATGGCTTGCACCACTCCCAAGTTGTCACAATGGAACCGCACCTTCTGATCCCTAACCCGATCCCCCCATAGCTCAACTGCCACCACTATGGGAAAGAGTTCGAGGAACGCCAAATTGCGTACCAAAGGAGAGTCCGACCACTCCGCAGGCCACGAAGCCGCACACCAGCTGTCCCCGCAAATGGCCCCGAAGCCCGTGCTGCCTGCCGCATCAGTAAAGATGTCCACCTCCCGATTGGAGACCTCCCTGCCCAGAATGAGGGACTTGCCGTTATACTTTTCCAAAAAAGACCCCCACACTGCCAGGTCCTCCCTGTGTTCCCGGTTCAACCGCACAAAGTGGTGCGGCTTCTCAATCCCCGCCGTAGCCCTCGCCAACCGCCTACAAAAAACCCTTCCCATGGGCAGAATCCTGCAAGCAAAATTCAGTTTGCCCAGCAAGGACTGCAACTCCCGCAACGGTATTTTCTTCAACCGGCCCACCCTCTGCACTTCCTTTTTTAACACCCCCAATTTATCCTCCGGCAACCTACACTCCATAGCCACTGAATCAATACAAATACCCAGGAAACTCAAACAAGACACTGGGCCTTCCGTCTTCCCCTCAGCCAGCGGGACCCCAAACCGCTCTGCCACCCAATACAACGCCTGTAGCAGCGACCCGCAAATTGGGGAACCCGCGGGCCCCACACACAGAAAATCATCCAAATAATGAATGATTGAGTCCAAACCCGCAACATCCCTAACTACCCACTCCAAAAAGGAACTAAACGCCTCAAAATAGGCGCAAGATAAGGAACAACCCATTGGGAGGCACCTATCCACGTAAAACTGTCCCTCCCAATAACACCCCAACAAACGCACGCTCTCCGCATGCACCGGAAGTAACCGGAAAGCCGATTCGATGTCGGCCTTTGCCATCAAGGAACCCGCCCCAAAACGCTGCACCAGGGCCACCGCCTCGTCAAATGATGTATACACCACTGAACACAACTCCGGTGCTATGCCATCATTGACCGAGCTCCCCTTGGGGAAAGACAAGTGGTGGATGAGCCGAAATTTATTCGGTTCCTTCTTCGAACCACCCCCGGTGAAACCACCAAATCCGGAAAGGTGGGCTCCGCAAAGGACCACACCGACCCGATACATCTTCCCAATTTCTCTGGTCATCAGCGGGTGCTCATGCGCCGGACTAAGTTTTTAACGAAAAAGGCACTGATCCGGGGGGGGGATCTAAACCTTCCGCAAAACCTCCGCAACAATTCACCGTCGCCGTCCTAACTGGCAAAAGGCTCATCTTCGGAGTTTCCGGTGTCGCCCCTTGGCTACCCCCGGCCCCGCCCCCCCGCCCCTTTTAAACACCGGGTACGGGTGCGAGGTCGCCCCACAAAACGAGCGATGTGTTGAATTTACTCCTGCCCTATTTACACGGCGCTATTGAACTGCCGCAAGCTCCTTTTGTCCACGGCTTGGGCCCCTCCCCCCGCTCCCCCCCCCATTACCCCCCCTTTGGCCGGCCGCACCGGCCCCCCCTGAAAGGGCGAACCGAACTTCGTCGGTGCCATGACTTTCAACCAAAGGCCTATGTCCTTATGGTCCCACCGAATGGACGGGCGGGACCCCCTTACGTTGGCGAAACTGTCATCATAGCGCAAACCCCGCCAAAACCCCCCCTAAGCCCGATGCGCCTCCCCCGATCGCATCCATGTAACAGAACAGCGCCAAACAATTTTCTGGCGCCTTCTCCCAATCACACTTGCCAATAGGCAAATGCCTGCAGCCATTTGTAAAGTCTGAGGGATCAGACCCCCACCGCCGCTTTTCCTCTTCCTCCTTCTTACTCTCCTCCTTCTTCCCCTTGTCTAGATTAAATTTTTCCAGCGGCAGAAGGGAAAAGATTTCAACATATTCATCTTTCCATATCTTCTCCCGCACCTCCTGCTTCAAATGAGCCCCGAGGGGCCCTTCAAAGCAGACATAGACCTCCCCTTTCGCCTGGTCATCTAAACGCACGGTGTCTGCTGCTCCTTTTCGGTCTGCACAGACACCCGTGACCCCCGCCCTACTCGCCCCTTGCTCCGGGCTCGCCACTGCGGAATTTCCCCCCAAGGGCCTCCCCTCCACTTGTTTGTTGGGAAAAACCCACGCCCCTAATCAAGGCGGGACCCCACCACCCCGCCCCCCACTCTCCAGCCGCGCCAATAACGCCCGGACCGCATCTGCCAAACCCCCGCCCTCCCCGGGTTCCCCCGCTGCCTCGCCCCTCGCGCGGCAATCCTGCCCCTGGGCGAACCCTGCGCTCCCTACACTACCACCCGGGGACTGCAATATCGGGGGGAACGAACACGACAAAGACATGTACTCACCAGGCTGCGTGGGGGCTGTGGACCCACCAGCCGTTCCCCTGGGTTCGCAAAAGAGTCGCTCCGACAATCTCGATCCACCGCTGGGTCCGGCCCGCCCGGGTCAAGGCCGTCAAACCCCAACAGGGGGAGGCTGACCTGCGCAGGCCGCGGGTCTTGAGGCGACGACCTCCACGCCTCCGCCGATGTCCTGGATGCTCCTCGACGACCACCGCCGGGGCCGGCAGCCTGCCGCCCGCTGGGCCCTTCCGGCCCACCGACTCCCCCGTCGTCCTCGCCGCGACTCCCGACCGTCCTCCGACGCCGGGTGACCCCCCTGACCGGAGCATCGCCAGCAGGGGCCACCGCTACCAGGACCGATCGCCGACGAAGGGGCGCAGCTGGACCTGCACCGGACTGGTGAACCGCCCACTGTCCCCCGCAGAGCCCGCCGGGCCCCCTCGGATGCCTCCCGGGCAGAGACCGCCCCGAAGACACAGGGCGATCCCCCTGACCCGGAGGGTCCCCCGGAAGGGCTCCCCGGCGACGACGGGCCCTCGGAGTGTAATCAGGGCTCAGGCGCTGCGGAGGCCTGGCCCTTCGTCTGCGGCTGCTCCTGCTGGCGGCCGGCGGATCCGTGGCTGCGGCCCCTGTGCCGCTAACCACCGCCTGCACCGCGTCCTGGAGCCATGCAGCCCCCCTGGATGCGGCAAGCCGCCGCAGCTCCTCAAACTGGCGGTCCCCGTCCGCCATCTTGTCTAACCTGTCGCTCGTTCCGCTAGGGGTTAAAGCAGCGCGCAGCACGGGCTCCTCACTGCCTCACATGTGCTGCGCTGACTGCTTTCCCGGGCAGAGAGGCGGCCTTAAATACCGCCCCTCCCTGCGCCGGGACTCCTCCCCCGTCAGCCGCGTCATCATGACGCGCTCCGGCCGCGTCACCGCGACCCGCTCCGGCCGCGCCCAGCGTGCCGGGTCATGCCGCGCCTCCCCTCATGGGGGCGTGGCCCCGGTCCGGCGCGCTGCCTTGAACAAGAATTCACATTTAGTGTGTAAAAAAAATCATAATTTATTAATCACCTGTAGTCCTGTCATCACAAACATCAGCATGACCAGCCAAACTCTGACGTCCATCAGGAATTTCTTGTGACTATTTCATTGTACAATAATCTATGGTACATTTACCGATCAAGTTATTTATGTACAAAAAGCAACATTTATTCAAAGACAGTCATGTCATCATATTCTGCAACATCATGGTAACCCTGCAAACCATGAATTTCATGGTGAATTTCTTGTGACCTCATTTCTTTTAGAATCATTGGCCCCATGTCTCATGTCTGGCAATAGCACTTTCCTTAAATGAGCACCTCTTTTTCAGGTAGCCTCCCACTCAAGGTAAAACCTATCCAAATGATCTGCTAATGCTAATGTATGTCGTGGAAGGAGCTGTAGCAATGGCTGCCGCTAGGTCTTATTTTCAGGGGAGGCTTTATATTTATAAGCTTGAAAATAATGGCACTAAGTCATATTTTTTTATTTTCGGGGAAACGTAATATTAGATTACAACCTTCTTTACCCCAAACCGTAAATGCAATAAAAAATACCCAAAATATAAATTTTGTCATCTCACCTCTCCAAAAATTAGTAAAAAAAGTGATTAAAAAGCTGTAGGTACCTCAAAATGATATAAAAAAAAATGATACTTTACCCTGCAAACAGCAGGGGCTCACACCGGTTTCTAGACACAAAAATCAAAGTTAGGCCTGGTTTATATCAGCGTCAGATATTCCGTTCGGAACCTTTGTTGCAGAGTTGAAAAACGGGAGCCATAGGATATGTTCACAATGGACATCCAAAGAGTCAGCAGCAATTTGTTCCGCCTCAACTACTGACACCACAGCGAAAATCTGACAGACTCATTGTAACTAATAGGGTCTGTTGGGCACCGTGGGTGTCCATTGTGAATGGATTCCATGGCTTCTGTTTTTCACCTCTGTTCGGAGCCTCAGATGTGAACCAGGCTTTATTGGTCACAAAAAAATGGTGATGCAAAACAAATTTAAAAAAAGTATATACATTAGAGATGGGCGAATTTCTCAAAAATTTGGTTCGGTCACTTCGCCGAATTTCCAACAAAAATTACTTTGTCCCGAATTACTTTGGCACGAATTGTGTTAAAAATCGGCTATTTCCAGGCTGCACAGAGCCTGCAGGGTGCTGTAGAACGTTGTGCCATGCTTAAATATGCAGAGGGAGCTTGGTTTGGTCTTCATACAATGTTGTGTTTTAGTATGACACGCATATGAGTGCCGCCGGTCTTAGAATCGCTTCACTATGGGCACTTAAGAGGGCAAAACTGACCAAAAAACTGAAGGGGGAATGTAGCCTGATAAAGTCATGGCAGCGAAAGCTGGAAAAAAACAAGCTGAGAGCTCAGGTGGCAACATTAGTGACAGAGTGTGGAGGTGATGGCAACAGCCACAGCAGCATGAGGTCAGACAGTGGCACAATGACATTCTGGAGGTGGCAAAAACAGGACTAGGCCACAGAGTGGCACAATGACACAGTGTGGAGGTCACGGCAGCAGCCACAGCAGTAGCATGAGGTCAGGCAGTGGCACAATGACATTCTGGAGGTGGCTAAAACAGGAGTAGGCCACAGAGTGGCACAATGACAGAGAGTGGAGATCACGGCGGCAGCAGCATGAGGTCAGGCAGGGGCACAATGACATTCTGGAGGTGGCAAAACAGTAGTAGGCCACAGAGTGGCACAATGACACAGTGTGGAGGTCACGACAGCAGCAGCAGCATGAGGTCAGACAGTGGCACAATGACATTCTGGAGGTGGCAAAACAGTAGTAGGCCACAGAGTGGCAAAATGACACAGTGTGGAGGTCACGACAGCAGCAGCAGCATGAGGTCAGACAGTGGCACAATGACATTCTGGAGGTGGCAAAAACAGGACTAGGCCACAGAGTGGCACAATGACACAGAGTGGAGGTGACGGCAGGAGCAACAGCATGAGGTCAGAGAGTAGCACAATGACACAGGTGTGTAGGTGACCACAGCAGCAACAACAGCAGCAGCAGCATGAGGTCAGAGAGTGGCACAATGACACAGTGTGTAGGTGACCGCAGCAGCAACAACAGCATGAGGTCAGAGAATGGCACAATAACACAGTGTGGATGTCACGGCACCAGCAACAGCAGCAGCAGCATGAGGTCATAGAGTGGCACAATGACAGAGTGTGGAGTTCGGTGGCAATACCAGTCCCTGGTAAAGATGGTTGGTGGCAGATGGAGAAACTATCAGCAGATGTGTGGCATCAGGCGGGTGGCGGCATCAGAATAGTGGCTGAGGCAGGTAATTTTA
This sequence comes from Phyllomedusa bahiana, assembly GCA_025379985.1. Classification (NCBI taxonomy): domain Eukaryota; kingdom Metazoa; phylum Chordata; class Amphibia; order Anura; family Hylidae; genus Phyllomedusa; species Phyllomedusa bahiana. The sequence continues at coordinate 12,020 of JAODAL010071928.1, forward strand.
ACCCAGACTCATTTCTCACAGTTTGGGTGAGGCGTCATGGCTGATGTAGTCTGATGCCTAAGGCATTGGTGTGTGGAAATCCTGGCCGATCCACGCCTGATTCATCTTGACAAAGGTCAGTCGTTCCACATTTCCCGTGGACAAGCGGGTTCTCCTTGGGGTAACGATGGCCCCCGCCGCACTGAACACCCGCTCTGATGCACATTACTGGCCGGGCAGGACAGCTTCTCCACTGCAAACTCGGCAAGTTGCGGCCACACATCCAGTTTGGCTACCCAGTAGTCCAGTGGATCTTCTAGCTGGGGTGGCAGAGTGCTGTCCAAGTAAGCCACCACCTGTTGGTTCAGGGACTGCTCCAGGTCCTGCTGCTGCTGGCGTACAAAAGTTAATTAGGCTGTGCACATCTAAAATATGCACAGCCTTATTAACTTTTGTAGTCTATTTGAGAGATGGCAATCTCATTGGCTTGCTGCACTCTGCTGCCTCTTTTAAACCAGTGCAGGATAGTTTAATTGCAAGTTCCTATCACTCTCTGAGAAGTTGTAGTCTGAACAGACTCCTAGTGAGGTAACATGTTAGTGGTTAGGGACTCACCTGTTCTGGGATCCTCTTGACACTATTGGGAGGTGAGCTTAATACAATCTTTGATCAAAAACTGTAAACTAAGAGTCCCAGGTTTTTCATATGTTCCTTAGCAGTAATGTATTTCCAATATTCCTATATACCTTGATGCTTCACTTAGTTTTTAGTGTGCCACTGATTTTTGTATTAGATGACTGCTGCTGGCGACTACCCTCCTCACTAGGCGGGTGAAGGAAGCTGCTCATCAGTAACTCCAAACTTAGGTTGCTGCTGATGGAGCTGGTACTGCTCCTACCCCCACACTTTCCCCCAGCAGCCTTGGCAGTAGTACGTGAGCGCTGAAGAACCCTCCGGTCAGACCTGTCAGAGGAGGGACGATGCTGCACATAGGCAGCGGCCAACTGACTACGGAGGATTTCCCTACAGTATTTGAGTTTGTCCTCCCTCTCAATAGCTGGGAAAAAGGCTCCCATTTTGGACCGGTAGTGAGGGTCCAATAGGTTGGAGAGCTAGAAATCATCCCTCTGCCGGATGCTGACTATTCGGCTGTCACTAGCCAGGCAAATCAGCATGCTGCAGGCCATCTGCACAAGTGAGTCTGAGGGGCTCCCTGCCTCCATCTCCACTGTATACTGCCACGGTGCTTGCGGGTCATCTGCCTCATCTTCCTCATCTCCATCTACCTCCTCCAGCTGCTCCTGCTACTCCTCTCTTGTCACCTGAGTAGAAAATCCACTCATTTCACCAGACAATGCTTCTGCTCCAATGTCCTCCTCCTCCTCCTCTTCCTCCATTTCAGTCCCCACCGGACTCATGTGGCCGCGAGATGTAGTCGCCACGTCTCCAGTCCCCTGCCCAGACAGATTTTTTCAGCATCTGTTCCAGAACATGAAGCAGTGGAATGACGTTATTCATCCCATAGTCCTGGCGACTGACAAATAACGTGGGCTCCTCGAATGGCCTCAACAAACGGCAGGTGTCACGCATGAGCTGCCACTGGCTGACATCAAAGTTACACAGGGGAGTACTCCTGTCCGCCTGGATCATCAAAAAATCATTAATGGCCTGTCTCTGTTCATCAGTCGGTCCAAAACATGTGCAGGCTGGAATTCCAATGGGTGGAAACATCGCATATCAGAGTGTGTTGGGGGAGGCTGTTCTGCCGCTGCAATACGAGGAGGGTGTTCCTGGCTTTGTAGGAATGGATGATGTGCATGCACAGTTTCCTGGCCATTTTCAGAATCTTCTGAAGATCGGTGGAAGACTTAAAGGAACCTTTTCACAACCAGATTGAACACATGCGCCATACTGGGCGCATTGAACATCCCTCCTCGGTTCAGCTCGGACACCATGTTCCTCCCTTTGTCCGTCACCATGGTTCCGATTTGCAGTTGGCGCGGAGAAATCCACTCTTCGATTTCTTGCTGCATGACGCGGAGCAGTTCCTCCCCTGTGTGACTTCGTTTGCCGAGGCAAGCCAGGACAGGAGCACGGTCAGTTTCTGCACCTTAGGATGGTTGGACGCATATTGTTGTCTCTTTGCAATCGCCTCGCTGAAAGACTGCTGGCGCCATGAGTAGCGAGGAGCAGGAGCATCTGGACCGGGAGATGATGTCAAAGAGAAACAGCTCCCCTCTGTAGAGGTGGTGGAGCCTTGACTGTCTGCAATGGCATGCGTGCCACTGGGCGCTGCTGGTGCTGTTGCTGCGGCGGCATGATGGACCACCTCATCTGAGCCACTTTTCTCGCAGGCCACCGGATGGTGACGCTGCATGTGTTGACGCAGGGCCGTGGTGCCAACGTTAGCTCCTTGGCCGCGCTTCACTTTCTGTCCACAGATTCTACATATAACCATATTCGGCTCTCCGGGGTCTTAGCAAAGAACTGCCACACCGCGAGTATCGGATTTTACCGCCCAACGCTCCGCACTAAGTGACTACTGCCACCGCCCGCCTCGCTGAGACCCTGTGCCGCTACTTTCTTGGACCTGCGAAAGCGGGTTTTTACCCCCTGGCCGCTTTGGCTCCCGACCTCACACTGCTGCTATCCTGCCGGACTACGGCCAAAACAACCCACTTGCTGGCTGCGCCGCGGCCCGACGCGCAAGCTGACGCCCTCTTCTCCTGACGATGATGAAGCCCTTCCCTCACCCGGCTCCCAAGTGCGGTCGGCTACATCATCATCTATTTGTGTTTCATCGTCACTGCTGTCCTCATCACCGGTCTTGGTATGCAGAGGCTGACCCCTCACAAAATGACCTCCCATGCCACTCTCAACATCTATACTTTGCCGCCTACTGCAAGAAGCAGGGGATATTGGCCCCATTTCTTCGCTGCCAAGTAGCTGCTGACTACCCTCCTCAAATAGTTCATCCTCGCTATATAGTGGCGCTGAGCCCAGACCACATAGTAGATCTCTGGCTGAGGGAACCGGATTGGACAGAAGCGGGTTGAGGACAGGTGAGGGCCGCTGACCCGCTCCCGGGCCATGCCAACTAAGGGTTGTGTTCGACGTTCTCACCGACTCTTGGGCTGGGGTTGTCCCGATGTCATCTGGGGGGAAGTGGAATGACCTAGTCAACCAATCAAGAACCATTGGGTTGTGAACAACACCGGCCGCTAGATGACAGCGGCAGTTGTGGCCTCACCGAGTGACCCCTGCTGTGACTCCCCCTTGCTGTGCTGTGACCTGGGCCTGAATGTTTGTGCCTCTGCCACTCGCAGGTGAAGA
>JAODAL010071929.1:0-15331 GCA_025379985.1 Phyllomedusa bahiana
CGCAGGTGAAGGGGCCGCCCCCCTTTTTCTGTCTGAAAATTGTTTTGTTCTAAAATGTTCAGACACTGTTTTTATGAAAATATCTGTAAAATGATAAAAAAACACCCTGTATTTTTACTCCAAATGAAAACCCCCTAAAAGCCCTTTGGGGACCCAAAAAGGGGGGAAAAAAATTTACTTGTATGGCCGTTTAAAAACCCCCTGTATATTTTAAGAATAAAAAAAGCCAAACCGGCTTAATTTTAAACCTTTGGAAAATGAAAATTTTGCTAACAGGAAATTTCCTTCCTTTTGCGGAAAAACAAAGTTTTTTTTTACAGTACAACTGCCGAAAAATTTTCTTAGGGTTAACCCCCTTGGGTGTAAATTTCGCAAAAAGAATTTGAGGGAACCCAAAAAAACCCCAAGCTTTGTACAAATTTTAAAAATGGGGGGGTTTTTTTACCTACACAGCAAAAGAAAAACTTGGGAAAAAACCTTTTGCTTGTGAATTTATCCAAAAGGGAAAAATGTATTTTTTGGCTGTGAAAAAGACGGGGTTTTTTTTAGTCAAACCCCAACAGCAGAACAACGCTTAATTAACCCCTGGGTGGAAATTTTCGGGTAAAGAAATTGAGCAACCAAAAACTACAGCCTTTTTAGCGTGTTGAAATGGCGTGGTTTTTTTTTCCCACACAAAAAGAGGAAAGCTTGTAAAAATTTAACCCTTCCCCTTGTTAATTTATGCTACAGGAAAAAATTTTATTTTTTTGGCGGAAATAAACGGTTTTTTAGTCACCCCAAGCAGGGAACCTTAATTAACCCCTGGGTGTAAAAATTTCGCAAAAGGGAAATTTAGCCGCCAAATTTAAAAATGGTTTTTTGGTATTGTAAAAACACTGTTTTTATTTTAAAAGAAAAACAACAGGAACAGACTTAAAAATCACCCTTGGAATTTTAATTTTTTGTTGTTTAGCAGATAGCATTAAAAATTTTAAAATGCAGCTGCAAATGGACACACACTGGACTTCAAAAACCAATACCCCACAAAAATCCCGAAAAAGAACGTTTAAAAGAAAACATCCTGAGACAAGCTAGAACCCCCCCAAAAATTTTTCTGTATAAAAAAAAAGTTTTTTAGTATACTATCAAAAACAGCCCGGCCGGCAAGGGGAAAACCTTCCCAATCCGTACAGTTTTGAGCGATATGAGCTCCCCGCGTCCCCGCCCGGACTTTTATTGTGCCCGGGGACGTCAAAAGGGAAACCCGCCGGTCCCCTGATTGGCTTTATCTCTGCACAATGTCATGCAGGGTAAAGCTCTTCTTCCTCCTAGGGGTTTTTTTGCTCCAAAGTAACGGCCCCCTGTGCTTTTTTTCCCCAGCCAAATTTATCAATCAAAAAGCACACTTCCCTTTTACCCCCGGGAAATAACCCCCAAAGTTTCGACTTCCTTTCCGAACCGAAATTTTTTTTAAATTTTTAAACGGGAAATTTCCCCTTTTTGTTTGAAAACAATTCCCCATTTTAATAAGGATCCTTAGTGGTTTTACCGCAAAAAAAGCCCCAACCCAAGGCCCTCTCTCCCCCTGTACCAGGTTTTTTTAGGGGCCACTTTTTGTCACCTTTGTAAATTTTTTGACCCCAAAGTTTAAATTTTTGTACCCCCCTCCCCAAATGTACAGCCCTGGAATCAAGGGGCGTCTAAAAAACTAATGATAAAAAAATAATAATAATAAAGAGATTAAAAGTCATAAAACCCCGTAGGGGTGGTTAAATTTTATGTCAGGGTTCCTAGTGGTCTAAGCCAAATTTAAAGGGTTTAATTCCTGGGGGGAAAACCCTAGGGGGGAGGGGGGAAAGGGTCAGCAGGCATTTATTCTCCAGGGGTTGGGCAAAAACATTTAGAGCAATCAGATTAAAAGAGAGCAGAGAAAAGGGGGTTGATAAATTTACAGAAAAAAAAAATAAAAGGCCTTTCTATTAAAAAATCTTTTTAATTTACATAATTTTAAATACCCAGTGGCCACAAAACCCCCAATTCCCCAACAACCCAAATTCACCCATAACATAAAAACCCAGGTAAAGAAAAGGGAAAAACCCCTTTAAAAGGGGAGTGGATAGTAACAAATTTGCGGATAGGGGGTAAAAATAAAACCCCACATTTTATCGACTACCTTTTCACGGACAGAGTAATCGTCCCAAAGGGACGGCCCCATCCATCTGGTGGCCCAAACCGGGACTACCCCCAAACATAAAAACAACAAAAAAATTTACCTTTGGGGAATGGGGAATAATACTTTTGGGTATAATTCAAAAAACGGTTTTCGAAAGAAAAATACAAAAAAGTAAATTTTAACCAAAAAACCAACACCCCTCCCAACAACAGAAATGCCACCTTTGGCCCGAGATAAAAATACCCTACAGGGACCCTCCGTACTCCCCTAAAAAGCCGATACCCCAACAGAAAAGCCCCAAAGTATTAAATCCATCTGTACACCAGGGGGAAATCCTTACAAACTTTAAACAAAGCACTTTCCCTTCTCCCGACGGGGTTTTTCCCCCCCCCAATATATAGGGGGGTTTTTCAAAGGGGGTTATCGATCAATTTTTGGGCACCAAAAAAATACAAGGTTGTCTTTAAAAATGGGGGACTCAGAAAACGGGTTTCTTTCCCAAAAAAAAATGGACAGGCAATATTTGGGGGACAAAAAGGGATTTGAAATAACCTCCCCATATAGGTACACATTTCTTCATAGCCCAATCGCAAACTTTCCCCGTTTTTACTTCCCCCGGGGGAAACCGGGGGTTTAAAATTTGCGCATTTGCGGGAGACCCCCGGTTCACTTTCTTTCCTTCTCGTGTCTTAAAATGTAACAGCCCCGGGGGCGAAAACCCCACGCTACTTCCGACCGGCGCCCTATACAAGAGGAATAGGGGTTTTCCTTTTTAGCTATTTTTTGGGACCGAAACATTGGGGCCCCTAGTTTTCTAAAATGTTCTAGGGTTTTCATAAATAAATCGGCACATACGAAAAAACACTTTTCTTTTCTTTTTCATTCTAAAAGGTCCTATGCCAATAAATATCCTAAAAAATAACAATGCGTTTAAAGAATTTTAAACTCAAAAAGCACCTAATAAACAACTATTTGGGAAACAGATTCCAAAGGGACAAACCCTTTCCCCCAATTTTTAGGGGATACCAAAAATAGATGCAAATGGGGCAAATATCCCAAAAGGTAATTTCCAAACAATAAAATTATACAAGGGCAAAAAAAGAACCCACAAGATGGGGGAAATTTCACTGAAAGTACCTAAGACAATAATATAAAAACATTAAAAAAACTTAACTAATATAAAGATAAGGATTTCTTTTATACCAAAAAACACTAGGCTAAAGGGGCATTCGTCCGATCAAACCCCAAGAGGATGGTGTACTATTTTTTAAAATACAAACCCAAAGTAGAGGATTTTTATTTAAATTTCCCCTTTGGGTTAAAGTTTTCCCCCCCTGAACATCCACTCAGTTTCCTTCCTTAGCCCTTTTTTTGTCCAAATCACCCTTTCCTTGGGGATTTTTAAATATTTTTTTTCCATCCCCAAAGGGGCTTTAAATCCAATTTGACACACCCGCCCCATGGTAAGGAAACCCGAAAATGGGGGGGGACAAAAGGGGTGTCCCGTCGATTCCTGATGTCCCCCCCGGTTTCTCTCCAAACCTAAAAATTTTTATCGCTCTTGTTGGGGGCCCCCCCCACCCTACTTGGGGATTACAAATTTACAGGTTAAAAAAACATAAACAACCCCCTTCAGGTCCAATTTGGGGAAAAACCCGAATCACAACTCTTTTTCCCCGTCGCTGTACTTTTTAAGCTCTTAGTTTGTGCTACATACGGGGCACATTTTAAAACATTCTTTTCCGCACAAACATGCCTTTTGGGTTTCCCCCTTAGCCAAACCCCCTTTAACCCTTTTTGGGGGGGGAAGTGAAATGGACCAAAGGGTCTGAGAATAAATGTGAAATCCCGCAAACCGTTTTTAGAGGTCTTTCCTTTAGCTAACAAAAAAGGGGAAAACAGGTAAATTTTTGAAAGCTCGTACAGTTTTAAAGCAATTATTTTTGAAATTTAGGAAAAATCACCCTTTTAGAAAAAAATCTAATAAATTTTTAACGAGTTAAATTTAAAAAACCCTGAAAATTTAAAGGGGGATCCAGAATTTTTTTAAGAAGGAAAAATTTTTCTCCAAAACGCGATTGAAAAATTCAGAATTCAATTAAATATAAAAACACCCAAACAAAGTTTAAAACGAAAAATGTAAAATGAATTTTTTGTTATCAAAAAGCTTTTTCCCTTCCCCTTGGGGGAAGAAAAAAAATCTAACGGGAGACCGACATCCCTTTCCCCGATCCGGATAAAAGCGTCTTGACAGTAAAACGCTGGAAAGGGAGGAGAGGGGGACAAAAATAGAGGGGAATCCCGATATCAATACTCCAGACTTTTGGGAAATTTTCCAAAAAAGAGGAAAATCGGGGCCTCTTGGGAGGGGAAAAAGGGCCAAAAGGAAGTTAAAATAAAAAACCCCTTCCCCCCCCAAAAAACGAATTCAAGGGGGGAAGGGGGTCCATGGCCTCCCCCCTCCTCTTCCCCTCCCCCCTTTTCCGCCCGGGGTTATCCCCAAACCCTTTTTTGGGGAAGGAACTTCTCTCTACCCGATATCCCCAAATAAAAAACCCAAAAAGGGGGAGAAGGAAAGAAAGAAAGGGAATGCATAGATGACAGGAAACAAATTGGTCAATCTCTCCCAAAAAAAATTAAAAATAAAGAAAAAAGAAGGGTTCTCTCAAAGAGTTTTTTTTTTTTGTCCCCATACCAGGTTTTAAAACTTTTTTAAATGGGTCCCAAAGGGTATTTAAACTCTTTTTTTAAAGGGAAAAAAAAATGGGCCAAGTTTTTTCAAATTAGGGGGAACAAAAATTTGTGTACTGATCTGGGTATAGAATCATCAGACCTAGAGGGGGGGAAACCCTAGAAAGGGCTGCTTGGGGGAAAATGGAGGGGTTTGATCAACCGGGCTTTTATACCCCCCTTTAAAAACCAAAGAGTAACCCAAAAGCCCCCCAAAAATCCTAACCAAAACCCCCCGAATCGTTATATTTTTTTGGGATTGGGGTTAGAGAGGATTTTTCGGGGCCCTTTGGGGAGAGAACAGGGAAATTTGGCTATAGGAAACCACAAAATCCCGAGTGCTTTGGGGAGATGAGAGCTTTAACCTTTAAATTTTGGGGAAAAGGACACCAAACGAATAATAAAGCCGTCATAAAAGGGGGGGGAAATTTGGGCATTATGGAAACCCGGACCAATATGAAAAAATGTGTCCGAAACCTCCTGGGGAAAAAAAAGGAAACTATAACATATTGAGAGGAACCCCAAACCCCCTAATAATCTCTCAAGGGCCCGGGGGTTTTTGGGAATTAAAGCTCTTTTATCTGGAAAATGGTGTCTTAGGAAAAGAATCCCCCGTTTTTTTCCCCTAAAAAACCACCCGGTTGCTACATTCTATTCACTCCCTAAAATACCCAAGGGCCTTAGCCCGTTGAAGGGACGCCCCATGATTTCAAGGGGGTAGAACCCCCCCCCCCCCTTCCCCCAAACCAAAATCTGGATTTTTCTTGATAGGGTGCTTAGAAGTTTTTGTTTTCTGATTTGGGCCCCCCATATCAAGAAAGTTCTGATTTTGTTGCGCCGGAAATTTGAAAGGGAAAAAAGAGTTGAACCTGATTTAAAACTAGCCTCCCTTGACCCTTGAATGCGCTTTAAAAGTAGTATCCATCATGAATTAAGGCCCTTTAAAGGGAGTTTGGGGGCATTTTCTGAGGACGAGAGGGATCCGTTTTTTAAAAAACCCTTGTAACCTTTATTCTTAAACTCCTAGAGTTCGTTCCCACCCATAAAAAAAAAATTCCCTTCGGGCCCCAGGGGGCCCCACCAGCTCAGGGGCACTGCGATGGGGACCCGTTTTGCTCCCACATACCGAATTTTTTCGGGCCTGGGGCTTTGGGGGGAGGAGAAACCCTGGGTTCGAAAGGGGGAAGGTAAAAAACTTTTATGGCCCCTAACATTCTGGGGGGGGAGGGGGTTATCGGGGGGGGATGGTCCCCAAATTTTTTGGGAAAAGGGTCAGGGGAAAAGGTTTTTCCCCAGTTTTGGAATTTCTTTTTAAAACCCAAACCCAAACGGGTTTAAAGGTTTTAACCCCAGGGGAAAATTTTGAAGGGGGCTCTCCCTTTTTTGGAAACCCGAAATTGGGGATAAGGGTCACTTGGGACAGATACAGAACCCGGGAACATTTTAAAAGCCAACATCGACGAACAACCTCTTTTTTATGGGAAAGTCATCCCCCCCGGTCTTTCCCTGAAGAAGGGGATTCCCCAAGGGGGTCAGTATTTCAAGGATTAAAGGGAAAATTGCCCCCCAAAAATTTAGGGGTTTTTTACCCAAACAAGGGGCCTCCCAGGGCGATTTTTGGAAAAGGGGGTTTTCCGAAAGAAAATTAAATTTCAAAAACTGCCCTTTTAATTTTTGCCGAGGATCAAACAGGAACTGACCTAAAAATTAGTTTCCCCCCTAAGGGAAAAAGGGGTGAGGTTTGGTAGGGGGGAAATGAAGGGGTTATAAAGGAACATATGACCCAAAATTCGAAAGGAGATCTTTAAAAATCCTCAAAAAACACTGGGGGGGGTTTTTCATGTGAAACAAGAACCTTTAAAGGGGGTTTCCCGGCTGATCATACCCTTAGTTTACATTTAGGCGGGGGGCCTCGATTTTGGGGGAATAAAAATTTCCCTAGCACTAAACCCCCCTAAAAAATAAGGGGGAAAATGGCCAAGCGAAAGCCCAAAGGCATGGGTTTAGATTTCGGCCAAATTAATCTATTGCCCGGGATGTAGGGACAGAAATAAGACTTTCAAAAGAACAAACGCCGGAAAAGAAATAAGGGGAAATTTGGAAATTTTTTTCAAATTTTGACTCTGAAGGGGGTTTTTTATGTTTTTTTCCCGTGAAAAGTAATCCCCCCATACGTGGGTTTAAGACCACAAGGAGCGATAAAAGTTTTGGTTTTGGAAAAGCACCTGGGAGACAAACAGGAATCGACGGGGCAACCCCCCTTTTTTTTCCCCTCATTCTGGGTCCTTACCTGGCGGTGGGGTCGTCTGGACCAAAGCTCCGGGGGTGGAAAAAAATTTCAGAAATCGCGGCCAAAGGGAAGGGGGGTTTGGGCAAAAACTGCTAAGGGGAAAGGGAAAATAGTGGATGTTTGGGGTTGGAAAAATTTAAAACCAATAGGGATTAAATGAAATTTCCCTACTTTTGGGTGCTATATAAAAAAGAGTACAAAACCCTAAACCCCTTGAAAGGGGATCGACAGAATGCTCTTTAGCCTAGTTTTATTAATTATCCCAAAAGGGAAACCTTAACTTTTTATTAGTTTAAATTTTTATTTTTTTTATTTTTATTTGTCTTAGGAAATTTCCCGGGGTAATTCCCCATCTTTAGTTGGGTTTTTATCTTTTTTTCCCTTGGGATATTTTTTTTTTTTGTTTTTTTGGGGGGTTAAACCCGTGGGATATTTGGCCCATTTGGGGCATCTTTATTGTATCTCCTAAAAATTTCCGGGGAAAAATAGTCCCTATATGAAAACTGTTCCCTAATAGTTGTTTTGTAGTGCTTTTTTTGTTTCAAAATCGTTACCATTGTTACCAAAAGGATAGTTTTGGGGTAGGACCGTAGACATGATTAAAAAAAGTAATGTTGTTTTTTGGCGTATTGGGGCCGATTTATTTATTAAACCTAGAACAACTTTGAATACACGGGGCATGCTCCCGGTCCCTGCCAAAAAGCCCAAAAGGTACACCCCATTCCCTTTTAAATGGGCCCCCGGTTTCGGAAGGGAGCGTAGTTCGCGCATGCGCTGTACATTTTAGACACCCCGGTTGGGAAAAAGGAACCGGGTCTGCGCATGCGCGATCTTTGCCGGTCTTCCTCCGTTGGGGCGTACACAGGTAAAGGCGTTTTGGGGGCTATGAAGCACTGTTACCTTTTAAAAGGGAAAGGGTTAAATTTTCAATTCCCCCTTTTTTAACCCACAATCATTGCTGTCCCTTGTTTATATGGAGTAACTCGATTCTGAGCTCCCCATTTTTGAAGACAAACCCTTTTCACTTTTTTGGGGCCCAAAGATCGATAAAACCCCTTTAAGAAACCCCTATATATTTGGGAAGGGGGGGGAAAAAGCGCCCGGGGGAAAAAAAAGGAGTGCACTGTTTTCAGTTTTTTAAGGGTTACCCCCGGGGGGTAATATTGGGGTTTTAAAAAACGTTTTTCAATTTAAATGTTGGGTTCGGCTATTATGGAAATTTTCAGGAGTGGGCCCCCGTAGGGTATCTATCTCTGGCCTAGGTGGGCATTCTGTTTTTAGTACGGGGTTTTTGGTCTTGTTAAAGATTTCTTATGTATTTTTTTTCTAAGGGAAACGTATTTTGAAAAGATAATACACAGTATTATTTCCAAAAAATTCCCCAGGTGAAATTTTTTTGTATATGAGTTTAGGGAGGTTTCCCCGGGTTTAGCCACCGATATTTTCGGGCCCTCCCTTTCGGGCCAATTTCTCGTCCGTGAAGGGAGTCGATAAGGAAAGTAGGGTTATTTGAGACCTACCCCCGCTAATTGTTTAAATCCACTACCCAATTTTTTGGGTTTTTCCCCCTTTAACCCGGGATTTTGATTGTGGGGAATTTGGTTTTTTGAATAGGTTTTTTGGCCACTGTGTATTTTTTAAAATAAAGTAAATTAAAAAAGGGGGGTTTGGGGGTTTTTAATGGGGGAAAGCCTTTTTTTAGTTTTTTTTTTTCCCGTGAATAAGCCTTTTTTTTTTGGGCCCTCTTTTTCCACCACCAAAAAAAGGTGGATTCTGTGACTTTAAAGGTGGTTGATAACCAAGAGTAACTTGTGTGCACTAACAATAGATAAAATCTCCATAACAAAGTAAAATCAAAACATCAATGAGTTTGGTAATAGTCTTAATTTACCTTTCACTACATGTTTACATGTTAAAAGCTAATCATTGTGGTGAGCAAACCTCTTTAAGGAGTACCCTATCCTAACTTTAAAGAGAAACCCCAAAATTTTAACCCTATTTCGCTTTTCTAAAACCTCTTCATCATTTCACTGGCAAAACCCAGGGTGTAACTTTTATTGCCCCCCTACAAACCCCCCTTGGGGGGGGGGGGGGGGGGGGGGGGTTTTTTTGGGGGTTTTAAAACCCCCCCAAATTTTTTGGGGGGAAAACCGGGGGAAAATTTAGGAAAAAAAAAGGGAAGGGGGGGGAAAAAAAAAATGGTTGGGTAAATAGGAGGTTGTAAGTTTTAAAAAGGGGGAAAAGGGTTGTAAGGGGGAAAATTGAGGGGCCCTTGGAAGTGTTAAAAAAGGATGAGGAAAAATCCCCGTTGTAGGGAATGATAACCGTTTACTTTTTTTTTGAAAGGTTATTTGGAAAAAAAAAGGTTTTTTTAAAAATTTTTCATACAGTCCCAAATGCCCTGTTTTAAAAATTTTTTGTGAAATAAGGACACTTGTAGTCCAAAATTTGCAAAAATGTCAATAAACACGTTTAGAACGTTTGGGGAACTCCCCAAGGGGTGGAAGATTTGGGATAAAGAGGCCGAAAGCACAACTTTAGTTAGGGGCCTTCCAGAATCAGGAGATAAGGAAGATTTGCATTCCATTCTGAACGAAATCTTTAACATCATACTGGGCGCACCATCTGACCATGTGATTAAAATGGATAAGGCACACAGAGCTCTAGACAAAGGATATTTTTGGGGAGACCTCGAGAAAGTTTTATTGATTCAAGGGGTTCGTTTTGAAAGAAAAAATAATGGCTAAAACTAGCCCCCTTTGGGCAATATTAATATAAAGAAGGGTAAACTTCAAATTTTTAGACCTTCCTGGTTACCCTAAAGAAACGGAGAGTCTCAAGCCCCTTTTACAGATACTCAGGACAGTAAAAATTTTCTACAGATGGGGATACCCCTTTTTTTCTAAATGGCTTCACTAAATTTGGCAAGACATCCTTCCTTTTGAATCCCATTTCAGCTTGTCATCATTTGCTCCAAGGGGCTCCGGGAGATCCCAAAAACCAGATAAATTTCCCGGGGGGACACTTTACAGGCCCCCTCTGTGGTTTGGCAGTAAGGGTGCATAAAGAGATGGGGGGCAAAAACTACTCCCCCCCTTTTTCACCGTTTAATGACCCCATAGTGGGTTTCCCCAGATTGACCCCCCCAAAGGGTTTAAACTTGGGGAAATTCAATTATTGAGACTTGGGATTGCCCCGGTTTCTTACTTCGAATTTCATTTTGCTATATAGCATCATGGAAATATTTTCCTTGAATTTTAATTGGGTTTTTTTTTTTTTTTGGTTTTTTTCCCGTTTTCTCTCTTCCCCCTTTCCTTTTCCTCCTTTTTCTCCCCCCCCCCCTTTTTGGTGTTTTTTTTTTTTCCCCCTTTTTTTGTAACACTGGTCCATGCTTAAAATTTTCCCGGAGCCAATGGGGCCCGACCTTTTGATTGGTTAGGAAACCCCGGGCCCCGGCGAGGGGTTTTTTTAGGTTGTTTTCCCCTCCAAACCCCCTCCCTTTTCCCTTTTTGGGATTTAAAGGGGGTAAAAAAAAAAAACCCAAAAAATTTTGAGGTTTACATTTGTTTGCTGGTCCTGCAAACTTTTTTTTTTCCCTCCTTTTTTTCAAAGGTGTAAAAATAATTGGGTGGGGGGAATATTAAAATTGGGGTTTAAAACATCTCTGGGTCCCCACCCAGGGGCGAGGTATGGGGTTTTTTTTTTTGCCCCTGCTTGGGCCTTGGGGGGGGGGGGGGGGACTGGGATTTTTTATCTTTACCCTTTTTGTTAATTTTGTGTATTTGGTGTTGTTGGTCTAGTCCTTTAGTCCTTCCCTTCCCTTTTTTATGCCTGTTTTTGTTTCTCCCTGATTTTTTGGGTCTGACCAAAGATAACCAGTTTTTTAGGGGGGTTCCAAAAGAAGTCTCTATAAAAGACCTTTTTTTAATCTCCCTTTTAACTATTTTGGGCCCTAGGAAAATTAAAAATCTATCAGTTTTTCTATCTATAAAACCTAAAAAATTCTAATTTTTTTATGTATAACTCTTAACCTCTATACACACTATTTTAAAAACCAACCCGATTTTTTTAAACCCCACATTTAAACCCCCCTTTTTACTTTTTGAAGGAAGGAATAGGGTCCTTTTTTATTATCAATCTGGGGACACCACCCATCCCAAAAGGAAAAGCCTTTTATTTTACAGCAATTTACCCCACCCCCAGTAAGGGATCCCAACCTCCCCCCCTTGGGCAGTCGTCCCTAATCTAAAAGAACCCCAAAACAAAAAAAGGGCCCCCTTTTGCACCCTCGCATCGGGGTTTACACTTTTGGGGGACAAAAGGTAAGAAATCACAAATTTTTTTAAAGTCATGGGCCCGACCTCCCCAACAAATTTTTAAACCCGCTAGCCCTGGGTTTTTTCAGGGTTAAGGTCCGGTGAGGTTAAAATCAGGTTTTTTTAAAATTTTGGTTTTTATAAAACGGGTTTAAAAGTTATAAAAAAATAAAATTACTTTTAGTGGTTTTTTTTAGATAGAAAAACTGATAGAGTTTTTTAAAAAATTTTCCTTGGCAAAAATAAATAAATAGTGATCAAAAGTCCCCTCTCTTTTTTTCCCTTTTCGAGATTTTCCCCCTTTTTTTTTAGACCCATTTTAAATTTAAACTCCCAACGCTCTCTATGGCAAAATTTTATAAACTCTTAATGTAAAAGGGGCTCAAATTCCCCCTCTCAAGTTTTTAAACGTTGGGTGGGCGGGGTTTAAAAAAAACAAAAACAAACATCTTTTTTATTCAGGAAAACCCCTTTTAACCAAGACGGGGGAAAAATTTTTCCAAAGCTAAAGGGGAAATATCCACAGGGATACTGGCCTTTCCCCCCAAAAAGGAAAAAGGGTGGGGTTTTCTATATTGCTTTCTAAAAATTCCCCTTTCCCCGGTTTCTCAGCCTTACGGGATGTGGAAAGGGGAGAATTTTTTTTTTTTTACAAAGGGGTGTTCAAGGGTACTCCTATGGTTTTTTTTGCAATTTTGGATCCCCGAACCAATCGCAACTTTGGTTTTTTAAGGGGAAATTTTTTGGGACAAAGTGACAAAGCTTTTTGCTGGGGACTAAATAGTGGAGGGGGGATTTTAAAAATGTCCTTTTCACGGGCAAATGGATAATTTTTCCCTTTGACCCATTCAAACACATCTGCTCAATTTCATTTTTCAAAGGGAATTTCCCTAAATTATTCGTCACTTTTTTTCTTTGTTTGCCCGTTTCCCCTTTGCCCATACCCCAATGAAACCCATTATATTCTTTTTATTCACAGGCCCATAAATCATAGTCGGGGATTGTTTTTTTTTTGGGAACACCAGAAAAAACCGCGGGCGATTTGGGATTTTGGATAAAGGGGGGAAATTATGGGGTCCGGGGAAACATGCACCCATAGTGCTGCCCCTAAGGGGAAAACCAGTTCCCCCAAACCCCCAGGTGCCATTTGGGGAGGGGAATGAGAGCATCATTTAAAAATCCACAAATAACGGGGGAGATAAAACAGGGAAAATTTTAAATTTTTTTTTTTCCTTTGGGAAAAAGAGGGTACTTTTTTCCCCCTCGGCGGTTTCAAAGGGGAAACCCCCCAAGGCAGGGTCCCGTGGCAATGTATGGCTACGCTCCCCAATCAAGAAAAATTCTAAGCTTTTGGTTTTAACCAACTGATGGCCCCCAAAAAAAAAAAAAAAAAAATTGGGGGTATTGGGAAAGGGGGGAAAAAACCAAAAAAAACCCAACTAAAATTTAATTTTATTTTTTAAAGGTTAATTAAAAATTATATTTTATTTGGGGCCTTTTTTTTTTAATTTTTTTAGGGAAATTATTATTGGATATGGAAAGAAAGTTATTAAATTTTTTATAAGGGGAAAATAATATTTTTTTTTTGGAGGGCTTAAAAAAAATTGGGGGGGAATGGAAAATTTTAAGAAAAAAAAAAGAGAATAAAATAATTTGGGGGATGAGGGGGGTTTTTTATGTAAATTGCTAAGAGATTTTTTTGGGCTACTTTTTCTCACTCAAATTTCCCTTCCAATACCCCTCCCGGACGATCCCAAAACGACAGATCAAAAACTTTTTGTGTTCCGTTTCTGGCATCGTGCCACCTTCCGCCCTGTCCCCTGAGGCCCGTTGGGCCCCCTTTTTCAATAAGTCCCAATTTCCCCAAAGAGGACTTTAGAAGAGGGTTTATCAAATCCCCCTTCCCCGGGGTTTAAGGGTTTTAGGGACAACCTTTTCATATTTTTTATTAAACAGACATTTTCCCCACCCGTTATTTGGGTGCAATGGGGGAGATATGTGTTTAAATTTCCTTTTTTTTAAAGCAGCTCCCGTTCCCCGAGAATGGGGTTACATTTGTTTATTTTCTCTTTCCCCAAAACCCGGCAAAAACCATCCAACCCCGTCCACTACCATAGGCCCCAAAATCGCTACTTTAAAAAAGCCAAAATTCAAAAATTTTTTTTTCTTTAATCTCAGCGAATTTGGTTGGCATAAGGGCTCCCTCACTTTGGGCCATTTTAAAGAAACAGTTTGGTTTGGGGGTTTGTGTTTTGTAAACAGGGCGGGATAACACTAGATGGGCCATTGGTTTTTGGGGGGAGGGGTCAAGACATTTTGCGCTCCTTTTGAGTTTTGGGGTGCAGAAAGGCCTTTCGAAAAACCTTTTTAAACCCCAACTGGACCTTCCCCGTTTCATGTCCCTTGAAAAAGTTTGGGGGATCCCCAAAAGGGTTTTTTTTTCTTGCCCCGCTTAGGGGCCCTTTTTCTCGACCCCTCCTCCACTATTTGTCCCCAAACCCCACGGGTCTTTCCCCCTAGGGGTTTATATTCCCAAAAAGGTACCAAAACAGGGAAGTTCACTTTCTCCCTTATTGTTCGTTATCTTTTTACATTGAACCTTTTGGGAGCGCCCCTTCGATTTAACCCCCCATATTAAGGGAGTTTTAGACGAGATAGGTTTTTTAAACTTTTTTTGTAAAAGCGGATGCCCTTTAAATATCCCTGACTTTTTCCCCATTTTCCCCCAAACCCAACCTAACAGCACTAACTTACGGGCGGAAGGGCCCGGGCAAATCTCTGGGTTTTAAGGTTAACCCTAAAAAAAACCCGGAGCCCCTACAAATAACTTTTTCACCCCCGACCAATTTTCAATTACTGCAAGCAAAATTTCCCTATCATTGGGGAATTTTAAAGCTCTAACCCCCACTTAGGAGTTAACCCAAAATCATTCCACACATTTTAAAACATACTAAAACCCGGGAAATCTTTTCCCGAAAAGGGCTAGGAAAATTACTAAAAGGGAAAAAGGGAAAAAACCCCCCTGCCCTTTGGGGGGGAAGGGAAACGCTTTTAAATTTTTAAAGACAAAAATTTTTCCCAACTACTTTTTAAATTTTTGGGAAAAACCCCCCCTAACCCTGGGGCCCATTTGGGAATCTCAGATCCCTTCAACATCTATTTTTCAATTAAAACCCGGGCCCCTAAGGGGCCATTGGAATTTAGAAAAGTTTTCCCATTTAAATACAGAGGGGGTGGGGGCTTGGCGGTTCCAGGGTTTTTAAAATTTCTACGGGGGTACTCAATTTAAAAGAATACCACCTGGTCCTTCTATTGGCTTAGCTAAAAAGGCCCAGAAGTTTTAGAAATTTTTGAATTGGGCCCCCATTCATCCCCCAAATCGCTACGTGGGGTTCATCTTTCTGTGAGTTTGAGAACCTTTTGGTTTTTGGGGGAAAGGCTTTTAAATGAGGGATATATGGGAAAAAAATGTTTTTCCCCCTTTAGCTCAAAAGCAGTCTCTATTAACCTCATTTCTTTTCTCCAGCCCCCCCTGCCCTGGGAACTTAGTTTGGCTTTAATATTTAAAAGTCCCTGGTTTGATAGGAGACCCTTTTTTTTGGGGGGGGTGGGGTGATATCACAGATTGGGGCTAAATAAAGGGAAACTACTCTCCTTTGGAGCCCTAAAAGTTAAATTTGCTTTACCAGATACCGGTTTTCATTCCTACCTGCAAATAACTCACTTTGTTAGACACACTTTAAAAATTAGAGCTGCTGCTGACCCAACTAGCTTTGAAAGGATCTGTAGGGCAACCTTCCCAACTAAAGGGCCCTTTTACAGACAAATTTTGGGTTTAAA
>JAODAL010071930.1:0-15330 GCA_025379985.1 Phyllomedusa bahiana
GAATCTTAACAATTCATCTGAGACGGTCAATAGGGGCCAGAAAGGACTGTGGGCACCCTCTGAATTTTATGGGGCTACCCATTTCCAACTTTTCACACTCCTGCAGAGCTGGGGAAACACCCCCATCCCACCTGAAAAGATCTCCCCAGCGCCATCTTGCCAGAGGCTCATGTGTCAAGACTCAAAACCCCTTCACTACCCCCCCGTCAGCCGAGTCCTCATCTCCAGACCCCACCCGCAGCACCCAAACCCAACTTACCTGCCGGGGGCCCCCCACCGGGGGAGGAGCCGAGAGTGCCTTTCCTTCCCAGAGAGAGCCATTAAAGGGAAAGCTCCCCCGGCGGGACCGGATTTTTTTGTCGCCCCTCCGAGGAATATATCCGGCGTCCGAGCCGCCCCGGTCTTGCCCTGTGCCCCGTACTCACGGCCAGTACTGTCCCCTCCCTCGCTCGGAGTAATGCGGGGGGGGGGGTTTCCCCCCTGCGAGGATATCAGGCCGGGACGCCATCTTCCCCTGTGTTCCCCACGGCCTTACAGGCACCCAAAACGGCGGGGCATCCCCCGAAATCCTCGGTTTTGGGCTGCTGAGATCCCCTCTTTTCCGTTCAGGGCCAGCCGAAAACAAAATGCACCCGGGCCTTCCTGGATATTATGCCCTCCCCCACAAAGTACAGGGGCCCAGATAAGCTCCCCCCCATGGCCCCGGGGAGAACTCTCCTCCCATTCCCTGGACAGATTTTTTTGGTTTCTATACAACCACAGATGCCCCGATGGACCTTCGGCCCCCATGACCCGGATTTCCCACCTGAAACCCTGGCCCAATCTAAATTTGGGGGCCAAGAGAGCAAAGGGGGACCCGCTCCATACTGCAAACTTTTCCCCCCAGACAATTGGAGGACATGACCTTATTCCAAACCCCCTGTGCGAGATGCCTTAGGTCCCTGGACCGGGGGGAGGGGGTTGGGGTTTGGCGGGGGCCTGGCGGGGGGGGTGGGGCCCCACTCCCGCCACCTTTTTGCCCGTGGGGGCCCCCCTACCGCCCTGACTCCTGCGATTCACGGGAACCCATCGATCCCCCCACAAAAAGCGGCCTCCGGCCTCGAGCCCAAATTCCTCAGCCGGGGCGAAGCCCCCCGCTTTTGAAAAACCCCCAGCAGCGGGATCGTGAGAGATCGACCCCCACATAAACTGCCAAATACCACCTGTAACCCAGCGACGCTGGAACCACCCAGAGCTTAAGGCAGTTTGTTTTTTTGCATCCCAAAAAATTTTATGCAGCTTTGGCCCCCAATCAGAATCTGACGCAAATTACCCCGGTTCAAGCAATATGGCGGGCCCACAGGCCAGGATTCACCAGCTCGAAAAGGCTCAGGATTCAAATCATCTCTTGTATCCTCTTTACAGTCCTTCCTATCGGAACAAGCTGCACAACACCTCCACCTTACCACCCAATTGGACGACCTGGAAAACTGTAACCGGCGGAACAATATCAGGCTTAGAGGCCTACCGGAGTCGGTAAACAGGAAGAACTCTCTTCAGTCTTGATGAAAATATTCAACCACATTCTTGGCAAACCAGAGGGGTCCTTCATCGAGTTTGACAGAGCTCAGCATGTATTGTGACCACAGAGTGCCGACCCTTCCTGACTCCGAGATGTTATCTGTAGGGTTCATCATTTCACCATCAAAGAGGAGATAATATGCAAAGCCCGACTTATGCCGAGAGTGGAATATGAAGAGGCTAAATTGCAATTATTCCCAGATCTATCAAGGTGTACTCTCCGATTGAGAGCCACACTCAAACCACTGCTCTCCGCTCTCCAATCCAAAAACATTCCTTACCAGTGGGGCTTACCCTTTTCCATTCAAGTCAGGCATGCGGACAGACTACTCCTGTTCAGATCAATGGAAGGCCTGCCCATCTTCATAGCCTCACTGGAACGTCCGAATATATCTCTCCCCGACTGGCCCATGGCCCTGTCATCGGACCCCAACGTAGGGGCCCCCCGATTGCTGGAGAACCAGCGGCTCCACCCTCACCTGGTCTCTGCAAAGCCGCAGATATCCCGACATAGACCGAGGAGTCTGGACGGTCTGCTGTCATGGGCAAGACCCCCTCGCTGACATTATATATGTATGGGAGTTTGTGCTCCCCTGGTTGTTCTTGCCCTCTTACACTAGATCTCATCCCTCAAATTTGCCATTTCCTTCTCCACTACTCCATCTGATTTCTACTCAGATGGATCTTGCTGGGGGTCGGCCCATTTGGCCTATGGACTCTGCCGACGGGGTCCACTCTAGTCTTAGCTCTCTGGCCCTCTTAGATGCTAGGATATAAGGTCTAATGCTATAGTCTCGTTAATGCTTGGATGGATGGGGGCGTCCCGCTCGGGTCACTTTTGTACCCTCATGTACCTCTTTCCTCAGCTCTCATTTCTCACTCCCGCCCCTCCTGTCTCCCTCCTCTTCCAGGAGTTGGGTGGGGGGGTCCTGGGAGGGACGATCTCACTCCATCCTTCCATTCCTCCCCTATGTCTCCGGAGGTTTGCTCGTCACAGATTTTTGCGGTATAGCAACCCCTTTACTATTACTTCTGCCTTGCTTTCCGGTCCTCTTCACGGGAGTACCCCCATGTAGACTTGGCCCTTGGGTGCCTCTAAATGGCCCCAGCAGTTACTTACCTGCTTCTTTTAGGTTTTTGGCCACTGTTGGTTAGGCCTTTGTTTACCAATGTTCTGTGTTTGCTTTGTTTGTGTTTTAGGTGTCTGGGCTCATCGTATGCGGCATCGTCCTCTCTGATATTCGGGGGTTTTAATCTCTTAGGTGCTCTTAGACAATACTATACTATAATATATGTATAACGTCCCTTAAGGTCAAGGGCTTCAACTCCCCTGAAAAACGATCCCAAATTCTCTACCACCTCCACAAACAAAAATCCCAAATTGTCTTTCTTCAGGAGACTCACCTCCTCTCTTCCCACATGCAGCACTATAGGAACCGATACTTCCCTGTCTGGTGTCATAATAGCAGCTCTTCCTCGAGAGTTAAGGGAGTGGCCATCTTTCTCCACAAAACCCTACCTGTCACGATTATCGACACATATAGAGCTGATGACGCAAGGGCCCTTTTTATGAAAATTACCCTGCAGGGTCAGAATTTTACATTGGCCAACATCTATGCCCCTAACACGGGCCAAATGTCCTTCATGGCAAAAACTCTGGATAAACTGTTACACTTCACCCAGGGACAGATAATCTTTGGGGGCGATTTCAATCTAGCTTTGAATCCCCTTTTAGACACTTCCACTGGGCGCTCCTCTGTAGCCTATCGTGCCCTCCATAAAGTGAAACAGATGCTCCATGACATGCAACTGATGGATAAATGGAGGTTTTTGCATCCGCAAGACAGGGACTACACTTTCTATTCCTATCCCCATAAATCTTACTCCCGAATTGATTACATTCTCCCTCAACACTCTCTCCTCAAATATGTGGTCTCTGCTTCCATTGGCAGCGCTATCCACTCGGATTACCAATCCATTGCAATATAGCGCTCCCGCATTTGAGGCGGCCAGCGTTCGCATGGAAACTGAGCGAATCACTCTTGTCTGACTCGCTATGTTTAACGGACTTGCAGCGAGCGGTGGATTTGTTCATCGGCGTGCATGAGTCTGTCCCCACTTCCCCCCCAGACCCAGTGGGAGGCCTTGCAGTGCACCCTCAGGGGGTTCCTTATCAAACATGGAGCCCGTCTTAAAAGAGAGCCGGCCGCAAAGCTCCAAACTCTTCTGATAAAACTGGCTTCCCTTGAGACCTTACACAAGGCCTCAGGATCGGAGAGAGACCTGAGGGCAGTGGTCCAAACCCGCCATGAAATTCTCCAATTAATGGAATATAGCCATAGAAGATACCGCCAGCTATGCTCTAGCTCCTCTACACCTGGAGCAATAAACCAGGAAAACCTCTTGCACGAGCACTGAGGGATAAGAGGGCGGCCCTGTTTGTCCCTTCGATGAAAACTTCAAAGGGACGAACGGTACATCTCACAGAGGACATTCTCAAAGTCTTCCACCAATATTATTCTGATCTGTATAATCTTCCGTTTCCTGTCGCTAGCCCATCCTCCCTCTAGTCCTACCTTGCTAAAACCGCTCTGCCACGGCTCTCTGCGGATTCTCTCACCTCTCTGGAGGACCCTCTTTCAGATGAGGAGCTTATGACGGCCATACATCGCTCCCATCCAGTAAAAGTCCAGGCCCGGACGGCTATACGGCCTTATTTTACAAAGCCCTGAAGTCGGAGTTGTCTCAACCCATCCTTAAGGCGTTCAATGCAGCCTTCTCCGACACCCCCTTTGATCAGGCCTTCCTGAAGGCCCACATAGTTGTGATACCAAAAGAGGGTAAAGACCCATCACATTGCCAAAGTTACCGCCCGATCTCTTTGATCAATAAGGATGCAAACATTTTTGCTAAATTAATAGCTGATCATCTTAATCCTCTGATCAGGTCAATTATCCATATGGACCAAGTAGGCTTTGTTCCATCAAGGGAGGCGAGAGACAATATGCTAAAAACCTTTTCTCTGCTCCACCATGTACGGGCACAGAGCATCCCCTGCCTTCTCCTATCCCTGGATGTGGAGAAGGCTTTCGACAGGGTGGCTTGGCCTTTTCTATATGGCGTCTTAGAATCGTTGGGTCTGGGTAGGGGAATTCGTGGGCAGATTATGGCCCTCTATGACTCTCCACAGGCTCAACTTCGAGTCAATGGAGTTCTCTCTGCTCCCTTGACAATAGGGAATGGCACCAGACAGGGATGCCCTCTCTCCCCTATCCTCAATATTTTGGTGATGGAGCATTTGATGCAGGCCCTCAGGAGTGACCCAGAGATACAGGGAATTTCCGTAGATAGCCTCCAGTTTAAGTGTTCTGCTTTTGTGGACGATTTATTGCTGTATCTTACAGACCCTATGGTATCACTGACAGCTGCGTTGAGTGTCCTAGCAGAGTATAGCTCCCATAGCAACCATAAGATAAATGTGACAAAAAGCTCTGCCCTTAGTCTCAACATTCCCCAGACCTCATTGACGTCTCTGATGGCCTCTTTCCCTCTCTCTTGGGAGGGCTCCTCCCTTAAGTATTTGGGAGTCCGGATCCCCTCGAATCCAGATTTAATGTACGATTTAAATTTTGCCCCCTTCCTCTCCAGTCTCCAATGGGATCTAACGAGATGGGACAGGAGAGACTTCTCCTGGCTGGGGCGCATAAAAATATTAAAAATGAACATCCTCCCAAGACTCCTATACCTTTTTCAAGCAATCCCTTTTAAACTACCCAAAACTTTTTTCTCAGCGCTTCGTAAGCTAGTATCCCAGTTTGATTGGGCGAGGGGCCGACCCCGAATATCAGAGACCACGCTATCCCGACCAAAAACAGAGGGAGGCTTGTCCCTTCCGGACTTCCAGGCCTATTATCTGGCTGCAGTGGCGATCCGCATCTTAGACGCATTTCAAACTGTAGCTCCCAAATTGTGGGTTCTACTTGAAAACAGACTCTACAAGGCTCCTGTCGCGGCCTTGCCCTGGTTACCAACAGCAATGCTGCCAAAGAGATCACTTAGTAAAATCCCCCTGATAGCCCAGACCTCAGTCTCTGTATGCAGATCACACCCATCCAAGTCGACACTCAGTAGTACGGGAGGCCCATGAACCTCATTATTGGGGAATCCCGCCGTACCGGAACCTCTTTCCGTGCCCCTGACCCGCCTACTTGGGGGGACTGCTGTCTTTTCTGTAATGAACAGGGTCCTGTCCCTGAACTCCTTGAAGGGCTATGAGGAGCTAGTGGGAAACGCGATTACAACCCTGTTCGCTCGGTTTTCCTATTACCAGCTACACAGGTTCTACCTGAAATGGAAACAAGTTTTGTCTGTACATAGACCCCTCACTGTCTTCGAGTTGTGGTGTCTTGGCAGATACTCAGAAAGGAGAGCTCTATCGGGCCTTTACAAGCTCTTACTTAACTCTGGAGCGAACGATAAGCTCTCCTTTCAAATTAGCTGGGAGAGGGAGCTCAACTTGACTCTTTCTGGTGAGGACTGGCTCAAAACATTTTAATTAATTCACAAATCTTCAGTATCCTCCAGGGCACATGAGTTGAATTATAAGATTGTCACCAGGTCATATTGAGTGCCTGCTCTTTTACACACCTTGTTTCCTTCCTCTCCAAGTGTTTGTTGGCGCTGTGGAAAGGAGAGGGGTACTATGTCTCACATTTGGTGGGGATGCTCAGTCCTTCAACCTTTCTGGGGGGAGGTGATTGACATTATTCACAAAGTAACAGTAATAAAGATTCAGAACTCTGCCGCTTCGGTACTCCTCTTTGACATCCCGCTCCCTACGGTCCTCCTTAAGTCCCACCTAATTACATTTATGCTCTTGGCGGCTAAAATGATCACACCCAGACTCTGGTTATCTACAGCCCGCCCAGCGTTGGCAGATTGGTTTCGGGAGGTGCACGTGTTACAGTGAATAGAGGAGTCCAGAACGGACTCACCATTATGTTATATTAAATATTTATACACCTGGGAGATTGGATCTCCTTCTGCGACTCGGATCAATATCTTTCCTACTCATAGGGGGTAGCACTCTGGTCCGCTCTGTCGGCTCGGGCTAATGTTGAGGTGGATAAGAGATCCTTAGTATGTCCCGATCATCTTTTCTTGGGAGGGAGGGTGTTGCTGATGACAAAATTTGTTCTTTTTATGGTTCTTGTTATTTCTCTGTTGTGATTGCTTTTTCTTAAAACCTAATTAACATTGAGCACTAAATAAGGCCCTATCACGACAGCTACCGAGTTTCATAGTTTGTAAGGCCGAAAAAAGACAAGACGTCCATCCAGTTCAGCCTGCTATGCTAAGGTGTTGATGCAGAGGAAGGCAAAAACCCTCAATGAGGTATAAGCCAATTGTCCTCATTTTAGGGAAAAATTCCTTCCCGACTCCAATCTGGCAATCAGAAAAATCCTGGATCAATGACCCTCTCCTGAATCTAGGACACTATAACTTGTTATATTATTACGCTCCAGAAATGCATCTAAACCATTTTTGAACTCCGTTATTGAATTTACCATGACAAGTCCCTCTGGCAGAGAGTTCCACAGTCTCACTGCTCTTACAGTAAAGAATCCCTTTCTATGTTTATGTAGAAACTTTCGTTCCTCAAGACGTAGAGGATGCCCCCTTGTTCTAGATACAGCCCTGGGTATAAATAAATCTTGGGAGAGATCTCTATATTGACCTTTGATGTATTTAAACATATTTATTATGTCCCCCCGAAGCCGTCTTTTCTCTAAACTAAATAACCCTAATCTTGCTAATCTTTCTGGGTACTGTAGTCCACCCAGTCCTTTTATTATTTTTGTTGCCCGCCTTTGTACCTGTTCAAGCTCTACAATGTCTTTCCTGTGTACTGGTGCCCAAAACTGTACACAATATTCCATGTGTGGTCTAACCAGTGACTTGTATAATGGGAGAATAATGTTCTCATCATGTACATCTATGCCCCTTTTAATGCACCCCATGATTCTATTTTCTTTGGCTGCTGCTGCCTGACACTGGCTGCTACAGTTAAGTTTACTGTCCACTAGGATTCCCAAGTCCTTCTCCGTGTCACTTTTACCCAGTGTTTTTCCATTTAACATGTAATCATGTAATGGATTTTTCCTCCCCATGTGCATAACCTTGCATTTATCTGTATTACACCTCATCTGCCATTTCCCTGCCCAGGCCTCCAACTTTTCCAGATCCCTTTGTAATAACACATTATCCTCTATTGTGTTGATTACTTTACAGAGCTTAGTATCGTCTGCAAAGATCGATATTCTAACTGTGTAATCCCTGTGTAAGATCATTAATGAAAATGTTAAAGAGGATAGGGCCCAATACTGACCCTTGTGGTACCCCAGTAGTAACAGCGATCCAGTCTGAGTATGTACCGTTAATTACTACCCTTTGTTTTCTATCAGTGAGCCAGTTGTCTACTAATTTGCACACATTTTCCCCCAGTCCAAGCATTCTCATTTTATTTACCAACCTTTTATGTGGCACCGTATCAAATGCTTTAGAAAAATCTAGATATATGACATCCAGTGCCTCACCCTGATCCAGTCTAGCACTGACTTCCTCATAGAAGCTGATGAGATTAGTCTGACAGGACCGATCCTTCATGAACCCATGCTGGAACAGCGTTATACATTTATTTTCAGTGAGATACTCCAGGATAGCATCTCTGAGAAAACCTTCAAACATTTTACCTACAACAGAGGTTAAGCTTACCGGCCTATAGTTTCCTGGATCACTTTTTGACCCCTTTTTGAATATTGGCACCACATTTGCTATGCGCCAATCCTTTGGGACATATCCCGTTATTAGACAGTCCATAAATATTAAGAATAGGGGCCTATCTATGACATCACTTAACTCCCTTAGGACACGTGGGTGTATGCCATCTGGACCTGGGGATTTGTCTATTTTAATCTTCCGTTCCACCGTTTAGGAAATACTCGTGATG
Organism: Phyllomedusa bahiana; assembly: GCA_025379985.1. NCBI lineage: Eukaryota > Metazoa > Chordata > Amphibia > Anura > Hylidae > Phyllomedusa > Phyllomedusa bahiana. The sequence goes on from JAODAL010071930.1 coordinate 8,570, forward strand.
GGTGCAGCAGGGAGAAGAGCCGCTCTCTTTCCTAGCTGCGGGCTCCACGAGCCCCCAGCAGCGGGAGCTTCGTGAATGCATCCCTTGGTTATTGAATTGCATATACGTGAACAATGTTAGCTTTCTTATGACACTGTCTTATAATTGTCAGAATGTATGACCTTCTACTGCCTTGTTGCTCAATAAACACCTTTGAATAGGAAAAATAAATAAATAAATTTCATTCCACTTCACAATTGTGTCCCACTTGTTGATTGAAAAGTTCAAGGGGGCCGAATACTTTCGCAAGGCACTATATATATATATATATATATATATATAATATATATATACACACGCTTGTGAAGGAAATAATTATTTGATCCCTTGCTGATTGTGTAAGTTTGTCCACTGACCTTTACATGACATGAACAATCTATAATTTTAAGGGTAAGCTCATTTTAACATTGAGAGATAGAATGTCCACAATAAAGTCCAGAAAATCACATTGTATAAATTTATTTGCATTTTGCTGAGAGAAATAAGTATTTGATCCCTCTGGCGAACAAGACTTAATACTTGGTGGCAAAACCCTTGTTGGAGAGCACAGCAATCAGACTTTTTTTTGTAGTTGATGAGGTTTGCGCACATATCTGGAGGAATTTTGGTCCACTTCTCTTTGCAGGTCATCTCTAAATCATTAAGATTTTGAGGCTGTTTGGCAACTCAGAGCTTCAGCTGCCTCCATAAGTTTTCTACTGGATTAAGGTCTGGAGACTGGCTAGGCCACTCCATGACTTTAATGTGCTTCTTTTTGAGCCAACCCTTTGCTGACTTCGCTGTATGTTTTGGGTCATTGTCTTCCTGGAAGACCCAGCCACAACCCATTTTTAACCCCTTACCGACATCTGACATATCAGTACGTCATAGAGCCGGTAAGGGGCTTCAATCCCGCTAAACAGCTGCCGGGTGTTACTGGCTAATTGCAGCTAAAACCCGGCAGTTACAGCCGTCCCCTCGCGCTGTTTAACCCCTTAGACGGCGCAGCGTCTAAACCAATGAGAAATGGTGCTGTGCACTGTTCCTCACAGCGATCAGGACATTATTGGTGAGATCGCTGTGTCCTAGAAGCTCTGTTCACATCTATATATACACACACTCATGTTCACATCTATGTAGATTTATATCTATATATACACACATAAACATATATATATATATATATATATATATATATATATATATACACACACTGGTGTTCACATCTATATTACACAAACACTCATGTTTTCATATATATATATATATATATATATATATATATATATATATATATAAACCGTATATACTCGAGTATAAGCCGACCCGAGTATAAGCCGAGGCACCTAATTTTGCCAAAAATCGGGAAAGCTTATTGACTCGAGTATAAGCTAGGGTGAAAATGCAGCGGCTACTGGTGAATTTTAAAAATAAAATAGATACCAATAAAATTACATAGGCGTTTAATGTCCCCATAGGCAGATATAGGCAGTTTAGTGTCACCATAGGCAGTTATAGGCTGGTATAGGCAGTTTTCATGTCCCCCATAGGCAGATATAGGCAGGTATAGGCAGTTTAATGTCCCCCATAGGCAGTTTAATGTCCCCCATAGGCAGGTTATAGGCATGTATAAGCAGTTTAATGTATCCCATAGGCTGGTATAGGCAGCTATATGTCCCCCTAGGCAGGCTATAGGCAGGCAATTGCCCCCATAGGCAGGTATAGGTCCTCATAGGCAGGGTAAAGGCAGGTATAGGTCGTTATAGGCTGGTATAGGCAGGTTTAGGTCCCCCTAGGCAGGCTATAGGCATGCATAGGTCACCTAGGCAGGCTATAGGCAGGTATAGGCAGGCATAGGTCCCCCTAGATAGGCTATAGGCAGGTATATGCAGGGTATAGGCTGGCATAGGTCCCCCTAGACAGGCTGTAGGCAGGTATAGGTCCCCTAGGCAGGTATAGGCAGGTATAGGCAGTACTAGGCAGGCTATAGGCAGTACTAGGCAGGTATAGGCAGGGTATAGATAGTACTAGGCAGGTATAGGGCAGGTATAGGCAGTACTAGGCAGGTATAGATAGTACTAGGCAGGTATAGGGCAGGTATAGGCAGTACTAGCAGGTATAGATAGTACTAGGCAGGTATAGGGAGGTAAGGCAGTCCCTAGGCAGGTACAGGCATCGTTTTAAAACAAAAAAACAACCACTTTACCTGGCTCCCCGTTGCTCCGTCTCCCTCGCCGCCCCGCCTCCTCGTGTCGGCTCCGCGCGCTCTTCTCGCACAGCGGTGAAGTCTCGGGCCCGTGACGCAGCGTGATACACCACCCTGTGCCGAAAATCGAACGGCCTCGAGTTTTGGGGCCGGCCGGAGTCCATCGAGCACAGAGTGCTGCTCTCTGCCCCGCAGTTGGTATCTCTTCTCCTGATCCCCAAGGAGGCGCATGCAGGGGAAGAGATAGCTGACCGCGCACGGGCCATCGCTGCGCCCGAACGCTGTCAGCTGACTCGGGATTCAGTTATATGCGCTCCCTGAGGAGTCGCATATAACTGAAGTGTCCCTGCGGGGCACGGGCCATCTAGCGCCCGAGCGCCGACAGTGAAATCGAGTATAAGCCGAGGGGGGATTTTTCAGCACATTTTTTTGTGGTGAAAAACTCGGCTTATACTCGAGTATATACGGTGTGTATATATATATAAATTTTATATATATAAATATATATATATATATAAATATATATATATATAAACATATATATATACACACACACCCCACGTATGCATCTATATTCCATACTTGCCAACTTTTGCCGTGAGGGAGATCACACCCCTTCACAAAAGGTCACACCCACTCTGGAACAAAGCTAATTAAGGGGTTTGTCATCACCCAGCTTTCCTGGACATTGGAGAACCTATGTAGCATCCAGGAGAGCTGGAAGATGCCCCAAACTGTCCCTGGATCAAAACCATTACACTACAACCAATATTGCCACCATATAGTGACCATATAGTGGTAGATACCAGTATACACAGGCTTTGCATACCGTGTATAACCTAGATACAGTGATCATATAGTGGAAGTTACCAGTGTACACAGGCTTTTCAGACTGTATATTACCTCCATACAGTGACCATATAGCACTAGATACCAGTGTACACAGACTCTGCAGACTGTATATTACCTCCATTTAGTGACCATATAATGGTAGACAGCAGTTGCACGCAGGTGCTCTGCAGACTCTATATTACCTCCATACAGTGCCCTTATAATGGTAGTTACCAGTTGTACTCAAACTCTGTAGACGTTTAAGTGATTACAGTGCAGTTACATCTAAGGACTCACCAAAAACGTCTTCTAGGACTAGAGTTGTTCTCTTTCCCTTTTCTTCTGCATCCTGTCCAGAAAGCTATGATGACTTCTCCCGGGCACGACTCGTCTCTGAAAAATTTACCACACAAAAATATCTTAGAATTCTACTTTTTCCAGCACTTCCCTACCTGTTCTCATCTCTGTACAAATTCCACATGGAGTGATAGATGGGGAGGTTAAAGGGTGATAAGTGCAGGTGGTAGGGAATGATAGGTGGAGTTGAGGAGGCTATGGGGTAATAAGTGGAGGTGGTGGGAAGTGATAGTTAAAGGTGAAGGGGCTATGTGGTGATAGGTGGAGGTGGTAGGGAGTTTATGGGATGATAGGTGGGGGTTATATTTTGTGTTGGCACTAGGATGCATAACACAATGGTGGGGAGGGGTTGGGGTGGTGGGTCAAAGAGCACAGCTTTCAGGCATAATTTCCTTGGGGGAGAGGGGCAAAGGACTATATCCCTGGAGATTGTGCTGCAGCTGTGGGTGGTATCCCTCAGAATCATATTGTGCAGGTTACACTCCGTATGTTGTATCCTCAGATTAGCAGCAGGCATGATCTTCAGTGCACATGGGAGATGGAGTTTAATACTGTCACGTTTTCTGTTTTGTTTTTACTTTTATACAAGTTTCTCCTTTGGACTAAGTTGGACTCATTAAATTATGTCGGACCCTTTTTCATCAGTTTGTTTGAAGGCTGTGTTTTTTCTCATTCATATTGTACAATGCCTGCTTTATTAGAGTGTGTTTTAATGTTTTTCCCTGAAAATCTTTAATAAAAATCTATGATTGAAATTATGTCGGACCAACGTTGGATACATTTTGTTAATAAAATGGTCAACGGGAGCTGATCTTGGGGAGTGTTTATTTTGCGTTTTTTTCCCCCCATTTAATTCCAGTGTTAGTAATGGAGAATCTGACAAATGTCTCTCCATTACTATCGTTCCGGCTTGGTGTGATCCAGTGGTGGTTTTTGTCACCCCAAGGCTAACACTAACCTCGTGTCACTATTACCCTAGTGCCCAACACACCAGGGGTATTGGGAAGAGCCGGCTAATGTGAAGGTTCGCTTATGGGGAGACTGCAGACTGGTATTTTTACAGTGGGAAGGGACCAGTATCGATATACCTTCCCATTCTGACAGCATCAGGCCATAGCTGTCAGTTTTACCTTGGCTGGTTATGTAAAATGAGGTGGACCCCACATCATTTTTTTTTTTTAAATCATTTATTTATTGAGAATCCAAAAATGAGAAACTCCTGTAATTATTATGTCTATGTTTAGATTCTCAATAAATAAAGAATTTTCTAAACAAAAACGATGTCTGGTCGTCCCATTTTCCATAACCAGGCAAGGTAGAACTAACAGCTGCAGCCTGATACTATCAGAATGGGAAGGTCCATCAATACTGGTCTCTTCGTATTCAAAAAATACCAGCCCGCAGCCACCCCAGGAGCGAACCATCACATTAGAGGGTCCACTTCTGATGGTTACCCAGCTCTTCCCAGTACTACTGGTGTGTTGGGTACTAGGGTAATAGTGACACAGGGTTAGTGTTAGCTTTGGGCAACAAAAAACACAGCTGGCTGACATCAAGCCCAAGTGATCTGTCAGACGCCTCCATTACTAACACTGGAATTAAATGAAAATAAAAGACACAAATTGCACAAAAGAACTTTTATTTAAATAAACACTCCCCAACATCAGCCCTTTTTGACCATTTTATTTAAAAAAATGGTTGATCCAACAAAGTCTACTAAATCTGAAGTAGACAAATCCCAACACACCAAGAACTGCAGTATATAACCTGGGCCAAAAACAACAAATATCAAACCACATAGAAAATGGTCCCAGAAAAAATACCATATAAATTAATAATTCATAAGTTTATTAATAAATATTAAATCATACAGATTTAGAGCATGATGAAGTAACAGCACTCATAAGGGAATAATCAACAATAGCAAAATATTACTAGCATAATTTTGAAAAAGTGCATCTATATACACAAGCATAGGAATAATCAAAAAGTGTGAAATGCATATATTTAACAGAAATACAGTTGGATAATTCTAAAAATACATCAATATTCTAAAGTGCATATAGGTACTAGATATATTAAACATGATAATCAAGGTGTCAAAGAATGTATACAGTAAGTGGTCATATAGTTAAAAATAAAGTGCATCCATAAAAATCCATTTACAGTGAATGTGACATAGACCAACAACCATTAAAGAAATAGATATATATGCTTTAAAAGACCAGACGGATAAAGAGTTAATAAAAATCAAGACTGAATTTAACACATAGTGAAAATTACCCAAATGAGTGCTGCCAAGTACAACTTCCCTACACGCGCATCGGCTTCCTTAGGGTAATATTATGAATAATGTATCTAAGGGCCTTAAATAACACAAGAGGAGAATGGACCACACCTGAGAAAAATCGCGCCTGCATGGCTCTTCATCATGCCTTCCCGAATGGGTTTCCAAGCGCCACAGAGAGGCATCACACAGGCGTGACTCGTATCACACCCCAGATGCATCACAGGGGCGGGCACGATGACACGCCCGTGTAGAGACGCATCTCCATGGAGCCGACATCCTTCGGAGCACAACGAAGCGTCGGCGCATCAAGCAGGAAATAACTTCCAAGACCAGCCAGGATGAAAACATACTATGAACGAGGGGAGTATAAAAAAATAAATAATGTGATAAAAAGCCCTTAATTGATGGATTAAGTGAGAGTACATAATTAAACTAATGATTGACACTTAAAACATTCTAATCAAGTGTATAAAAAATAATCAATAGGTATATAAATTAAAACACAAATATGTGTGCCACAAACCAATAAAGTGATAAATAAGCTTAAAGTTAATATTTGCCTTTTATGACTTTATGTGTATGATTTTAATATTTATTAATAAACTTATGAATTATTAATTGATATGGTATTTTTTCTGGGACCATTTTCTATGTGGTTTGAATCTGAAGTAGTCCAAATGGGAACCTGTAATAAAAAGCAACATACACATATAGAAATATTTAGGCTGGATAGCCTATTCAGCATATAGGAAAGCTTGGTGACACCCATAGCCCTGCAGCCTGTCTCCTGTCACAGAAGGAAGGAGCCTGAAGACGCTGGGTGTTTCTGACACACAGTTGGGGAGCGGAGAGTAATACTTACACACCGGGCAATGTGCACATCCTGAAGAGTCCGTGTGTGCTGCCATCAGAAATTTCAGGGCCCTTCTACAGCCAAAACGCCTGGGCTCCCCTGTTAATCCCGCCCCCTATCAATCCCATTGCCGCGCCCCCACCAACCACGTCCTGCAACCCAACCCCAGAAAAAAAAAGATGCAATTGTGCCATTGTCTTTGGATG
>JAODAL010071931.1:0-15328 GCA_025379985.1 Phyllomedusa bahiana
CAGAGGATTTCGCAAAGAGGGAAAATTCCCCGAAAAGCAAAGGGTAAACGCAGGCCCCTTCATTTATTTTCGCCCCCCTGGGGAAGTTGCGTATAAATTTGAAGTGTCCATCCCCGGGGCTCGGGGCCATTGCAGCGCCGGGTGCGGAAAAGGGGACTGGGATTTATAAGCCGAGGGGGGATTTTTCAGCACATTTTTTGTCAAAAAAACTCGGCTTATACCCAAAAGTATTTGGTATTTCCGCGGGCCCCATTAAACCTCTGGGGGTTTAAAAAAAAGCCCTCTATTACGGGTATTACAGGCCTTTTTTGGGGGCGTTTTTGGCACGTCACCCCCTTTTTTGCAACACCTTTTGTCGAGCAAACACAAAAGTTCTAAAAAAACTTGAAAACACATAATAAATGCATTAAAGCAGGGTGCTTAAAAAAATTTCTGTCTCATTTTACTATAAAAAATATGCCCCAAAAGTCGGGGCAAAGACGAAAAAAGTATATTACATTTTCGTGCTCAAAGGGGTTTCCCTCACCATGCCTGTTTATACAGCCACGGAGTTTAAAACCATTTTCCGGTTTTGGGCTTGGGGGGGTCCATAGTATGTTTGGGCCCAACATAAAAGCTCTGCTTTTCCCCTACGGGTTCTTTTAAACATCCTTGGTACGCTTTTGCGAAAAACAAAGGAAAAAGCAAAATTCCTTGTGTAGTATTTGGGGGATAATTGGAGAATATAAAATTTGGGGGTTTCCCCCCTTTTTACATTTGATATGACAAACGGGAGGTTTATATTCGTGATGAAAAAAAGGCTATAGACCTGGGGGTTTAAAACCTTGTTATTGACTTGGGAGAACAAGCTCCTGTGCTAGAGAGAACTCGGCAGGGAGTGACCCATAATGGTCGGATGGCAGCTTGGAGTAATGAGGGAGGAGAGAGAGCAGAGAGAAGTGGTTGGTAATCAAGATAAACTTTTTTTACTAAAGCAATAGATAAAATCTTTCTCTCCTGGACAAAGCAAAAACCCGGCAGCAATTATTTGGAAAATCTTAATTTACCTTTTCCCCACATGTTTTAAAAACGAAAACATTGTGATAGAAAAACCTCTGTAAAAGTTTGGATCCGAAAATGCTCCAAAAAAAGCATTTTTAATTGGCCCCTTTAAAAGGATCCAACACTATCCAAAAAAAGGGAGCTGCGCCCTTGGATCCGCCCGGAGCGCCCCTAAGTTTATTATAGGGCTTCTGCTGCATCTTTCGGACCAAAAATTTAAAGTCAATTTTTGGAAAAAAGGAACCCCAAAGGGCCCAATGAGACACATCAAACAATCACTTTGGGTGAACGCCGATGGAAAGTTTTTTATTTTTTAAAAAACAATGTAAATCTCATGCTATTTTTTTTAGATACTTTATTGGGTCCGTTTAGGGTCCGGGCAATGGATCCAAACACTATCGAAAAACGGAAAATTTTTACACGGACCCAAAAACACCTGTGAAAAAATACCCTAACACTTCCTCTATAAAAAAACACTATGAATTGAATATGTAGGGAAAAATTTTCATATTATTATTAAGGTTCCCCCTTAAAAATTTTAATGGGAACATTTGTCTCCCAAAATCCAAAAACCCTAAAAAAAGCTTTTCCCTTTCCCGCTCCAGAAGCTTTAAAATTACAATTTGTCTTTTTTTTCACCTGCCTAGTTAAACATCTACATTTTATGTTTCCCAACCCCCTTTTTCTCGGTTCAAGCATTGGGGGACTTTGTTGAAGCAAAAAGGGGCCAAGGGAAAAATGTGAACCATTTGGAAGTTGGGGGACTTTTTTCAAAGATGAAGGGCCAAACAAGGAAAACCCCCCTTTTACAGATAAAAAACCACACTGCCAATAGGAAAAATTATGTACAGGGGAGAGGGGGGGAGGAGGAGGAAGAAAATGGAAAAGGGGGGTCGACTTAGACCCACTTGGCATCAAAAAGTTGGAATTTTCCCTTTTTTTTTTCCATTAATTTTCCTAAAAAAAGGGTAAGAGAAGGGGAAATCCTCCTTATGGAAAGGGGACCCGTAAGGTGTGTAGTGTTTTTATTGCCCTTTTAAAACCCACTACTAACATCTGAATATCACAAATTATGGGAACGGAGCTGGGGAAACTCACTGCAAACCCTTTTATTGGGTTTTAAAAAAAATCCCCAATTTACTTCTGATTCACTGAATCTTTGAGAAGCAAAAAGGAATATTAGTCAAGCCAATATTGCTCATCACATTTTCCCGTTTCGGTCGTATGTAGATGAGCGATGTAGAAACAGGATAGCCCAGAGCTGAATACTGAAGTTGGAGATAGTCAGTCAGTCAGTCATCCCTCCCTCATAAAACGAACAGTGTGCATAGAATAGTTAAAGAGAAAATACAATCAAAAAGTGTATAAGCCAGCTCGCTCTCGTGTAGTACCCCAGACGCAAGGAGACACACCCGTGTATGTGAACGCACCATATTAAAGATCAACATTTCTCCAGAAGACTCCAAAGAGGGGTGAAATAAAACCAATCCATTTTATTTAAAACAAGTTAAAAAAAAAAAAGACATAGCTGCATCTAGAACAATGGGTCAAAGTTGACGCGTTTTGAGCGGAGTGCTCTTAGTCATAACCTGACCTTCATATGAAACATGGCTTCTTAAATACAAGCTCTCTGTAGCTACGTACGGAGATGTCTCACCTGGCGGCTAGATAAAGAGCAGCTTCATTGTGGGGAAATATAGCAATTCTGCTATTGTGTGTTGGGAATTTGATGGTTTTCACTCCGCCATATGAACTACCTTTAAACTTTAATATGTACGTCAAATGCAGTGATACCAAATATGTATAAATGTGTGTGTGTGTATAATCTCACACAGGGATAGTCTCTCAGGGATACCCTGTTTCCCCGAAAATAAGACAATGTCTTATATTAATTTTTGCTCCTAAAGACGAGCTAAGACTTATTTTTAGGGGTTTTCTTATTTTTCCATGAACAAGAATTCACATTTATGGTTGAACAAGAAATCAACATGTATTAATACACCGCAGTGATTTCATCACAAACATCAGCATAAGCAGCCAAACTCTGTATTGCAACAAAAAAATGCACGGTCTTATTTTCAGCGGATGTCTTATTTTCAGCGGATGTCTTATTTTCAGCGGATGTCTTATTTTCAGCGGATGTCTTATTTTCAGCGGATGTCTTATTTTCAGCGGATGTCTTATCTTCGGGGAAACGGAGGTAGGGACTTTATTGTTTTTATTGAACTTTGAATAGGTCCCTGTTTGATACAGTACTTCGACGAAACGTGAGAAAATTCCAGTTCTCCACATCCCAAACCCAAAGGTTTTTTTGTAACCCTAACTCCAGTCATAACGCTAATAATAACAATAAAGTTACATTGGGGCTAGGGTTCTATACACAGTTTTAGTGGTTTACCTATCAGTCCATGGCGCTCCTTGTGTGGCATCACTTTTGGTCAGACATCCCATCTGATGTCACCTCCAGTTACCATAATGAGGGGTGGGAGCGGATAATCTGTGTTAGATTAACCAGAAGTGATGTTGGGCGTCACGTCGGAAGTGACCTTACCCTGAGATCATCATGAATGGTGCATTAGGCCCTAAAACCCCTTTAAAAACCCTAACCTCAAGTTCCAGTTAGGGAAAAGAAAATGTTTCCAGCAAAATTCAATTAAGGCTGACCCAAATTAAATCAAGATTAGATTGAATTTGACATCGACCCGAACCAGAAGTTTAACACTAACTGTAAATCCTTATTGTAATTTCCTTTTAATAATTTTTTTTTTTTTATTACTTTTTACTTTTTTAATTTTTGCCCCAAATAATCACTCATATAGACAGTCTAATCACATCATTATGACCACCAACTAATATCCAGAATAGGGAGTTGTGGACAAGGGTGACCAACTCTCCATTCTGAGTCGTAACTTTCAGGGTCCCATTCCTGAGGTAGGTGCGGGTCCGAAAGATAGGGTCTACACCTATCAGACTTTGATGGTGTATCCTTGCAGTTCTATCAGACTTTTAATGGCATATCCTAGCGATATGCCACCAAACTCCATGGTTGAAGTATCCCCTTCCTGTTAGCACCACATTACAATGCCATCTATCTATCTATATATACTATAGCAATTACTTTTCTGTAGAGAAAACTTTTCAGCAGTCTCATCAATCTCAGCACAGGCAGGATTACACTGATAGGTGACACCAATGTGTATAGAGAACACCGGATCCACCATTCACAATAGGATATAATCACAGCTCCCTCTCTCCTCCTCCCTACCCACTGACTTCTTCCCAGGTCACAGAACATGCCTAGAAAATCTCTCATAGAAGTCAGTGAGTCTGCTTCTGTTCATAGGCTCCTAGGTCCATGAGGCTGCTGTAAGTACGTGCCGCAATATGCCGGGTGTTTTGGAAGCATGCACTAGTCGGCGCATAATTCCAAAGCACAAGGGGGAGGGAAGGTGGCACCCAACCCCATAGACATGCATTGTCAGCGGCGTGTAATCGGCGCTAGCAATTGACACGTTAATTCTCCCCCCGCGTATACAATATGATCGTATTGTACGTGCAGGGAGACGACGCGTAATCCATAGCTCTCTATGAGAACTATGAATTACCGTAAGCCCGGTTCACATGGCTATATTCAAGCAGGAATTGCGAGCCGGATTGCGCTCGCAATTCCGGCTTGAATAAGGGTGGGGCGGGGCACGGCCCGCCGGCCCCATAGACTTCCATTATCCACGGCGCGTATTGCGCCTGGATAATGTGCAAGTGACTTTCTCGGGCGGGGAGGAGCGACGGAATCCACTGTTCTCTATGAGAACGGTGGATTACCGTAATTACGGCGACGGATTGGCGCCGTACTGCAGCGCAAATCCGGCGCGCAGTACGGCGCCGATCCGCGACTAAATAAGCCGTGTGAACGGCCCCTAATTGCGGCGCGCATTTCTCCGCGTATTAAGTGGAATACGGGGCGAAATACGCACGGAATTTCGCCCACAAATAAGCCGTGTGAACACCCTAAAGCAGGGGTGTCAAACTGCGGCCCTCCAGCTGTTGGGGAAACTACAACTCCCATGATGCCCACGGTTATAGATTATACAAATGCATGATGGGAGTTGTAGTTTCCCAACAGCTGGAGGGCCGCAGTTTGACACCTGTGCCCTAAAGCAGCTCTCTAAATGCTGTTAAAAGCAATACAGGCCAGAAAGCTGCTCCTCCCTCATATACAGACAACACAAACAAAAAATCTGCAATCAGAAAAAATGGCCAAGAAGAAAAGAATATCGTATCTTGTTTTAATTAGTAAAAAAAAGAGAACTGGCCACAGTTTCCCTTTAAGGATCTGATTTTGCAGATGTGCTGCATCTTTATATTTCTTCATTTGTATATAGGTCCAAATTTCTCTGCTGAACAATTTCAGAATATTTGCATCTACAGAAGCGAATCCCTGAATCCTATCCTTCCCCTGTGGCTCCATCCCATTGAACTGAATAACAAATCAGTAAGCCTCCCCTGTGATGGCCGCAGGCTGCCAGAATATCATCATTGAACGCTAAAGCTGTGTGAATGGGAAAAACGAAGCTGCAACCTCCAGAAAGAGATATTACCCAATTAATCGTCAGTCTATTAGGGAACGTTTACACGGCACAGAGGAAATACCGGTCGGATTACCAGTTACTACCATTACTACCAGTATTTGCTCTGTTTTGGGGCCGTTGCACGGCCACCGAGGGGCGGCTTTTCTCTGCGGTTTGCGGAGAAAAGCCCTCCCCCTTCGCATTGACAGATGCATATTCTGCCTGAAAACCTGACCCACTGCACGGAATGTCCATAGAGGTCCGTAATAAAGTTTGACAGCCGGTTTTCAAAACCGAAAACCGTCTGTAAAACTGGCTGAAAAACCTGCCGTGGGGAAAAGCCTTTAGGATTTAAAAGCTGCATACACTGGGCTGGAGACTCCCTTGTTGGTTATGAGTGAGTGTTGTGAGGTCACAGAGCTACTGATGTCAGAAGGGTGGTGATGTCATAATTCATTCATATTGTCTGTCTAGAACAAGTGATGATGTCGCATGTCGGGTGCTGACATCACGAAAAGTGACGGCCATATAAATGAAGCGATGAGACCCACAGCTGCCAATCCGCCATAGCAACTGCACTTGGAAGCAAAAGTGGCTCATGCCTGAGAGTCCCCTGTAAAGCTCCATAGCCGGTATTGGCACAGCCAAGTGTGAGATCAGTGGGGGCAAACATCACTGCCTTAGGCTATAATAACTGACGGGGTCATAAGGATTTGTTAGTAATATAGGCTGTTGGGTCCCCTGTAGTGAATATTGTGACGTTATAGGGCTACAGTGTCACAGAAGTGATTTCATAATGGACATTTTTGGTCACATTGTCTGACATGGTTCCAGAATGGGCTATAATGTCACAGGTAGGGGCATGGCAGACAAGGTGCTGGTCCTAGAACTTCAGTGTCGGAAACCACAGCTCCCTGACCACTCCAGAGGCTTTAACGAAGAGCACAGATGGCCAATGCCAAATGTATAACGAATTCAGTCGGTTTTTGACACGGATTTTTAAAAAACCTACTGTAAAACTATCCCCATAGACCAGTGTAGAAAATCTGAGTTGTAGGCCACACGACCTGGACTTTCAGAGGTCGGATTTTAAAATTTAGGATTTTTTTTTTAAAAAAAAGTTGGAACATGTCCAATTTTACGATGTTTTCACTATGAAATCAGCGGAAAATGTACTATTGAAGTCTTTGAGATGGCATGAAAAACGACCGGAAAGCTTTCTGCACATTTTTTTTGATGTAGATTTTGTCACAGATCCGCGTCCAAATACTCAATAGTGCTTTATGATGCAAAAAACAATTGAAAAACTGAATCCGAAAACTCAAATTGAAAATTCTCTGGTTTTTGTGTAAAATACTGTTCAAAGGATTCAGAATCCAACGAGTATTTTGTCCTTTGTGTTGTGTACGCAGCATAAGGGCATGTTCACACGGAGTATCGTGGCGTGTATTGGACGTGCCGCAATATGTCCCTTCTTTCCCCCCTGCATTCAATACGCGTTGGAGAAGACGGAGGTAATTCATGGCTCTCTATGAGAGCTATGAATTACAGTAATTGTAGGACACATTTCGGGCGTAGGGCAGCGCAATTACCCCGTGTGAACATACTCTAGGACGCCAAAGCAGGTATTCGATAGGAGCCAACATCACTGATTTGGGATGTCACCTCTGATAGTGTCATTAGAACTTGTCAGGATCATATGTAAAACAGAGGTTAGTGAATTCTGCCACAGGATGGCGATGTTACTCTATTTATGACCTCCGCTAAAAGCAAAAAAGCCACTTGTTTAAACGCGTGGGTAGTTTTCACAGTCTGTGCAATGACCTCTTCATCTGCACATACACATTTGCATTTAGATGGTATACCCCTACCCCCGGTCGTTATGTAATAATATCAGGAGAAACTTTTCTATTAACGTTTTATCTATCCATTTTCTAGCAGTTTTACCTCTGACAAGTAGGATAGATGGGGGCGCAACTTTTAGGACTTCACCCCACGTCTTTGTTTCCAGCTGGCAGGTTGCCCATTTGTGCCCAGCTTTTTAATCAATGGAAGCATCAGAAACAGTCAGGCCAGGTGAGAGTTTCACATGGTTCAATTTATTTGTATAGATGATGACTGCACAGTGCAAGGTGAGTACTTTTCTCAGAACAGGGAGAGCATACCTCCCAACTGTTCCTATTTTGGAGGGACAGTCCCTATTTTTAACCCTGGTCCCTCTGTCCCTCTTAGCTCTATAAATGTCCCTCTTTTTCATTTGGGAAATAGATTTGCGTCAATAAACTGATTATCTTGCTTTAAAAAGTATCTGATTGCTTCCTCGCTGTTTATTACATAACTTACTTAATATTTCATCATTGGATACAATGCAATCCTGAAAATGTGTCCCTTTTTGGCCATCTAAAAAGTTGGCATATACGTGTTTGGGCGTGGTTAGAGGCGTGTCTTGGTGTGTTCCTCTTTGCAATCTCTAAGGCCGTGTTCACACGGCTTATTTCCGACGGATTTGTGAGCCGTATTGAGCTCACAAATCTGCCGTGAATAAGGGGCGGGACGGGGGCGGGGCCGGACCACGGCGGGGGAGCCGCTCCACGGCCCCATAGACTTCCATTATCCACGGCGCGTATTGCGCCTGGATAATGTGCATGTCACTTTCTCCCCGCCCGGCGGATTCGCCGAGAGGGTGGGAGCGACGGAATCCACTGTTATCTATGAGAGCAGTGGATTACCGTAATTACTCCGACGGATTGGCGCCGTACTGAAGCGCAAATCCGGCGCGGAGTACGGCGCCAATCCGCGGACAAATAAGCCGTGTGAACGAGGCCTAAAAGTTGGGAAGTATGGGGAGAGTATGCATGTGTGTGTCGAATATGAGAGAGAAATGCATTTTTTTGTGTTGTCCGTTGTAGATTTTAAATAAGTCAGTACATATTTGTATTTTTGTGGGACACTTGATTTTCCTTTTTTTGTTTGTTCTTCTGGGACTCCCATGATCACTGAAATGGAGTCCCCGTTTTTTGTACGCAAACTACTACTCCATTCAAAGTTAAAGGAAGATAACCTTTCAGGCCTGTTCACATTACCCATTGATGAGCCTCTGAAGCAGGTGTTAAATAGCCCTAGGCCTGCATGGCTGCACTTACAGTAGCATCTATCCCTGCCACCACGACTGAACCATTAATTGTATTGTGACTGCACAAGGTAAAAGTAGGGCATTGCGACTGACACTTTAAAGGGGGCACTGTAGCTGTCATCTCTTTAATGACATAATTTTGGGAGCATGATCTAATTTTTAAAAGACAAGGCATAAGTTTGAACTTTTTTATAGTGTATAATGTGTGCCTCTAGCATTGTTTTGTTACAAGTAGGCAAATATAGATCACGGAATCTAAAATGCGTTAGCGCTCTGATGTACCTTTTGATTTTTTTTCTAGTACTGCCCTGCCACCCTGCATGTAGCACCAGCTTTAGGGTATGTTCACACGGCTTATTTGGACGCTGTTTTGGATGAGGTTTTCGGAGCGTTTCCTCGCCCAAAACAGCCTCAAAAAGACCCCCAGTTCATTTAATTGATACCTGTGTAAAACCTCATATTCGTTCACACATGACGAGGTTTTTACGTGCTTCTTTGCAAGAGCTGAAAAAGAAGTGTCATGCCAATTCTTGAAGCGTGTTTAGGCGCGTTTCTCGGCGCAGTTTTTGGAACTTTTTTGGCGCGTTTTTTGACCTGGCTATTAATTTGTGAAAACCTCGTCCAAAATCTCGCCAAGAAACGCCTCTAAAACCTCTTCTGAAGGAGCATGTTTCAGGCGAGGTTTGATGCTGTTTTGGGAGCGGAAATGCTCCGAAAACCGCTTCGAAAACCACGTCCAAATCAGCCATGTGAACATACCCTTAGGCTATGTTCACACAGCTTAAATTGGGGAGCATTTTGCCGCATATTTCGTGGCGTACTGCGCTCTAATACGAGCAAAATGCACCCCAGTCATTACGGTAATCCATAGTTCTCATAGAGAACTAGGGATTCCGCCTCCTCTCCCTGGGCGACCAATACGATGCGCGGAGAGATAAGTGACATGTCATTTATTCACGGCGCTTATGCGCCACGAGTAATGAAAGTCTATGGGACCGGTGGGCTACCAAACACCCGGCATAATTGCGGGGCGTACTGTACACCCTGCAATTAGCCGTGTGAACTTAGCCTTAGGGTATGTTCACACCGCGTAATTGCAGTGCGTACTGTACGCGCTGCAATACGCCGTGTGTTTTGGGAGTCGCGCTGATCAGCACGTATTCCCAAAGCACGGGGAGGCTGGCAGTCCGCTGGCCCCATAGACTTGCATTGCTCGGGACGTGTAACCGCCGCGAACAATTGACATTTCCATTCCCCCCCCCACCCCAGGCGATCGTATTGTACGCGCGGGGGGACGACGTTTAATCTATAGCTTTCTGAGAGCTATGGATTACCGTAATTGCAGCGTGCATTTCGTCGCGTATAACGCACAATATGTGGTGAAATACGCAGCGTAATGCGCGCCAAAATAAACCATGTGAACATATCCAAACACGCTGCAAATGCCTATCTTATACGCTTCGTTTGTGCAGACTCTTTCCTTACAGATTTCTGGGTAAATTAAAATCGGGCATGTTGAATTTTGAGCCCCATTCCTTCTGTTCTCAGTCTATGAAATAGTATGTTAGGACCCCTTTAATGTAGCTCCAGGGTGGTAAAATGTATTTTGAGGAGAGCTGCATTAATAAGGGTTATGCCATAGGATAAATGTCTGATCCCTGGGGTTCCCACAGCTGCCCCACCCCAACCCTCCACAGTTGCTAAAATGGTTGCCCGAGCACTCCATCATTCCTCACTGTGCTTGCACAGCTGGAAGGTCTTTCAATGAAGCTGTGGCTGAATATGTGCACTGTTGCTCCATTCAAAGTTTATGAGCACAATGGTAACTGCGCACTGTACTCGGGGCCCACGGTTTAGCAGTTGGTGGGGGAGCATTAATCGGGGAGCGTTGCATGGCCTATAAGTGTCCATCACCTCTGTGATGCTTCTTAAGGAGAAGCTTTACCCCCATGGTGCACAAATGTGTAGTGTGATGAGTCTGAGAATGTTCGGGTAAGATTGTGGCTGATAATTGACATAAACCATGATGATAGTTTGGGAGCTGTTAGAAGCCAGAGTTTTTTCATTATAAATTAACACAATGCAAAATCCCGTAATTGAAAGATTTGATGGCAGCGCAGCACCGCGCACCGTCACTGCTGGCTCTTATCCCCTTTATGCTTTTAATAACTGCTTTCCTTCCTTACCCCGTGAGTAAACAGTCATTCACTGTTCTGCCGTTAACTTTCTGGATACGTTCCAGGGGTTTCTGCATTTTGTAAGAGAAAACTGGTAAAAAATAGTCTTAGGCCCGGTTCACACGGCTTATTCAAGCCGTAATTGCGGGACGGATTTCGCCCGTAATTACGGCTTCAATAAGGGGCGGGGGCGCGGTGGGGGAGCTGCCCGCCGGCCCCATAGACTTTCATTATCCACGGCGGGATAATGAACATGTCACTTTCTCCCCGCCTGGCGGATTCGCCGAGCGGGTAGGAGAGACGGAATCCATTGTTCTCTATGAGAATTGTGGATTACCGTAATGACTGGGACGGATTCCAGCCATACTGCAGCGCAAATACGGTGCGCAATACGGCTGGAATCCGTGCCCAAAATAAGCCGTGTGAACGGACCCTTATAGGACAAGGGCATTCAGTATCGGTGGACTGGGCTATAATGCAGGTACAGTAAGTGGAATTATTTTGGGTCATTACCTAGAAATCGGCATTGCTGCCAGTGAGTGACCACCCAGGACCTCCATGGCCATGGGGAGATTGGCATACAGTGTAAATTGGGAGTGGGCTTATTGATGGCAAGGACCCAGGTAAATGAGGAAAGACTACTGAAGACATGTTTCATGTTACTGCTATAATAGGAAGGTATTTTTATGGATCCCACACTCCCCTTAAATATAAAGTATGACATGTATGGATTCTGGCGTAGATAGAACAGTTCTAAATCGCTTTAAGGTAGTATAGACTGCACCAGAATGTATAAACTTGTTCTTCTGCAGGTCATACGTACAGGGCAGTGTAGAGCCAATACCACAAGTCTGTCTCAGGCACCACCTTTCCCCTGGTCTGGCTGTTCTTCTGCAGGTCATACATACAGGGCAGTGTAGTCCAATACCACAAGTCTGGCTCAGGCACAACCTTTACCCTGGTCTGGCTGTCTTCTGTAAGTCATACATAAAAGGGCAGTGTAGAAACCAATACCACAAGTCTGGCTCAGGCACCACCTTTACCCTGGGCTGGCTGTTCTTCTGAAAGTCATACATACAGGCGCAGTGTAGTTTCCAATACCACAAGTCTGGCTCAGGCACCACCTTTACCCTGGTCTGGCTGTTCTTTCTGCAGGTCATACATAAAAGGTGCAGTGTAGAGCCAATACCACGTCTGGTTTAAAGCACCAACCTTTTTCCCTGGTCTGGCCCGTTACATTCCTGCAGGTCATACATAGAGGGGAGTGTAAGACCAATACCACAAGTCTGGCTCAGGCACCACCTTTACCCTGGTCTGGCTGTTCTTCTGCAGGTCATACATACAGCCAGTGTAAGCCAATACCCCCAAGTCTGTCCAGGCACCACCTTTAACCCTGGTCTGGCTGTTCTTCTGCAGTCATAAAATAAAAGGCAGTGTAAGCCAATACCACAAAGTCGGCTCAGGCACCACCTTTACCCTGGTCTGGCTGTTTTCTTCTGCAGGTCCAATACATACAGGGGCAGTGTAAGAGGGGCCAATACCACAAGTCTGGCTCAGCACCACCTTTTCCCTGGTCTGGCTGTTCTTCTGCAGGTCATACATTCAGGCGGTGTAAAGCAAATACCACAAGTCTGGCTCAGGCACCACCTTTACCCTGGTCTGTTCTGCAGGTATACATACAGGTGCAGTGTATGCCAATACCAGAAGTCTGTGCAGGCACCACCTTTACCCTGGTCTGGCTGTTCTTCTGTAGGTCTTACATACAGGCGCAGTGTAGTGCCAATACCACAAGTCTGGCTCAGGCACCACCTTTACCCTGGTCTGGCTGTTCTTCTGCAGGTCATACATACAGGGCAGTGTAGAGCCAATACCATGTCTGGCTCAGGCACCGTCTTTACCCTGGTCTGGCTGTTCTTCTGCAGGTCATACATAGAGGGCAGTGTAGAGCCAATACCACAGGTCTGGCTCAGCAGCCCACCTTTACCCTGGTCTGCTGTTCTTCTGCAGGTCATACATACAGGGCAGTGTAGAGCCAATACCACAATGGCTCAGGCACCACCTTTACCCTGGTCTGGCTGTTCTTCTGCAGGTCATACATACATGGCAGTGTCGAGCCAATACCACAAGTCTGGCTCAGGCACCACCTTTACCCTGGTCTGGCTGTTCTAACTGTTCTATGTCAAAGAATCATAAATTTGTCTACTTCTATGAATGTGGTGCAACATGACCCCAGAACGCTAAAAAGTGTCTTTGGCGCGGTACCGAGGCACTCATGGCACCAAAGTTTGTCATACGCCTGCTCATACATCTATAAAACTGGTCTACTACAGCTTTTTGAGGCCAGAATTCTGGTGCAGCCCCGTTCATATATGTCGCCCAAAATGCCTTGGCCTTTTTAGTATTCCCTCTTGAGGGGAGCAAATTTGCATACTTTTTTTCACCATGAAGCTTTGCATGAAAATAAGTCTCTATTCACCTAGGTCTCTTCAGTGAGATGCTCATTAACATTAAAGGGGTTGTCTCACTACGAAGATTATAGTTGAAAATGTGGGGACCACAAATCTAAGGATGTACGTCCTTGGTTACTATTTGCAAAGTGCTACGGTTTTAGAGAACGGGCTGGTTTACATGTGTTTAGCAACGGTGTTTGTTTACTGGAAAGGGAAGCATTCTGTCCTGCCCAGTTTGTGCACATGCAAAGGAAAGGCAGTGAAGAGGAGGGGCAGGGATGTGTGTATTGGCAGGCACTGAGTAGAAGCAGTGAGAGGACTTGCAGGGGGGTTGTGTGTATTGGCAGCGACATGCAGGGACAAGAGGCAGTGAAGAGCGGGGGAGGGTGTATTGGCAGCCACAGGGATGGAGGAGAGGCAGTGAAGAGGATACAATACACACAACCCCCCTGCATGTCCTCTCGCTGCTTCTCCTTCTTGCCTGCCATTACACACATCCCTGCCCCTCCTCTTCACTGCCTTTCCTTTGCATGTGCACGACCTGGGCAGGACAGAATGCTTCCCTGACCAGTAAACAAACACCGTTGCTAAGCACATGTAAACCAGCCCGTTCTCTAAAACCGTAGCACTTAGCCAATAGTAACCAAGGACGTACATCCTTAGATTTTTGGTCCCCACATTTTCAACTATGATCTTCGTAGTGAGACAACCCCTTTAATTACTGCCCTTCTATAATAGTGTCTGCATGAGATGTGTCAGAAGATGGTAGCAGTTTAGATTTTTTAATTTTTTTTTTTCATTAAAGTCTTTGTGTTTCACCTTTATTACGCTTCCTTTATTGTAAGCGTAGAGTTTCGTGCCCTGTGCAATGATATTGGTTGACCCAGATTGCATACTGAACTCAGAATGGAATGAATCCAACCAGTAGTTGCAGCAAGTAATATACGAAGCGCGTATCAAAAATGAACATGGGCACTAACCACTAGGTGACGGACAGCAAGACAGATGATGACAAAGGCACGGATGAAAATGGAGAGATCAACACCAGGCAATTTCTGACCCTAAGGCTAGGTTCACACGGCTTAACTGTGGGGCGTAAATTCGCCCCGCAATTACGCCGTGTGGACGGGGGAGTGAGCGGGGGGGCCGGCACTTCGCCAGCCCATAGACAATCACTGCTAGCGGCGCGTAATCCGCCGCTAGAAAGTGACATTTTCCCAAATTATCTCCCCGCCTGGCGTTTTTGGGGCAAAGTCGCCCCATTTGAATTAAGGAAGCCACGCACTCTAAGGCTATGTTCACACGGCCCTTAACTGGGAGGAAGTAATATGCCCCGCAATTTTCGCCGGGGGAGGGGGAGGGAGCGGGGGGGCCGGCACCTCGCCGGCCCATAGACTTTCATTACTAGCGGCGCGTATATGCCGCTGGTAATTCACATGTCACTTATCTCCCCTCCAGGCGTATTCGCAGAGCAGGGAGAGGAGACGTAATCCATAGTTCTCTATGAGAACTGTGAATTACAGTAATGAATGGGCCCGTAATTGGCGCACTTTGGCGCATAATTACGGACCGAAACACGGCCCATTTTAAGCCGTGTGAACCTAGCCTAACAATTAGCTTTCCCTAAATCTGTCTCTATATAAAAATCTGTCCCTAGCGCTGTCCCTGACACCAGACCTCACTAGCCCTATTACATCCATGACGATATCCCAACCGATATCCATCAGCTATGCTGATCTAACCAAAACAGCATAGAATTACCAAAAAGAACTTAGAAGGGGAATATCCTTTCCCTTTGGAGGCACCAAATTGGTGTGTAGAGTTTTGAATGGCTTTTGCCGTCTACTAAGCATCTGCATATCACAAGGCATTATGGGAAATGAGCTGAGAAGCTCAAGTGCCCTCTATTGGATGTAACAATGTGATGTGATACTTTTTTGGCTAATATCCCTTTTGTTC
>JAODAL010071932.1:0-15328 GCA_025379985.1 Phyllomedusa bahiana
CTGTTACAGAAAAAACACTATGCAGAGCCTGGCGTAAGTGACTGGAGTGTGCCCTCCAGCCTCGCTCATTAGGGGGACGTGCACATTGCTATACACTGTACAAGTCGTAGAGAGACCTGTCTTAGAGGACTGACATTGTGCCCTCCAGCTCAGCCATTAGGGGGGAGTGCAATTGCTATACACGTCAGAGATCACTATGCAGAGACCTGGCTGTAGAGTGATGGGGCATTTGTCCTCTACCCTCATCATCAGGTGGACGCACTTGCTTACACTGTACAGAGACACTAGAGGGACCTGCTGTAGATGACTGAATGTGGTCCCCCAAAGCCTCACTCATTGGGGGGTGTGAAATTTGCTATACATTTCGGGGTCACTATGCAGAGCCTGGTGTAGGTGACTGAGCATGTGTGTCCTCCAGCCTCAGCTCATTGGGGGACATCCACTCTAAAAATAAAATAAAAAAATTAACAAATTGGGTGCCGCTTTAGCAAAAATGTGTCCCCCCTCTGCCCGGGCCATTGCGGTTGTGTTCCTCCATTTGGCGGTGACGCTCTTGTATTTTTAGGCTGTGTGAGGAGTTCCTGACCCCGAGAGCTCATCCCTGAAGAGAGTCCACCCTGGGGGTCAGTGCAGCTGATGCCCTAGATTGTCAGCCCTCCGGCCCAGTCCCTCGGGAGCCGCTGTCTTGCAGGTGACGGGCACAAACGCCTCTGGTCACTGAGGATGGAAACAATCATCCGCCTCAGCGCTGCCCAATGGCCTGGAAAGATCAGGCAACTGAGCGGATACATCCAATGAGGAACAGAGCGCAGCTCCGGAGCCACGACAGCTACAGGTAATGGAAGCCGCCTGACTATAGACCCCAATGTATGCTGGACCTCCTCCCTCCAGAACTACAGCTCCGGAGCCACATCACCTACAGGCACAGGAAGCCCCCTGACTAAAAGACCCCCCCTGAACGCGGACCCCCCTACCCCCAAAACTACAGCTCCGGAGCCACATCACCTACAGGCAAAGGAAGCCCCCTGACTATAGACCCCCATGAACGCTGGACCTCCCCCCCAAACACAGCTCCGGAGGACAGACCTACAGGCAAAGGAAGCCCCCTGACTATAGACCCCCAAATTTGTGGACCTCCTCCTTCAGAACACAGCTCCGGAGCCCCAGCACCCCAAAGGGAATGGGAAAAACCCCCCCGACTATGACCCCCCTGAACGGGACCTCCTCCCTCCAGAACTACAGCTCCGGAGCCACATCACCTACAGGCAAAGGAAGCCCCCTGACTATAGACCCCCATGAACGCTGGACCTCCTACCTCCAGAACTACAGCTCTGGAGCCACAGAACCTACAGCAATGGGAAACCCCCGACTATAACCCCAAAGTATGCTGGGCCTCCACCCCAAAACTACACTACGGGCCACACACCTCAGGCAAAGGAAGCCCCCCGACATAGCCCCCATGAACGTGGACCTCCCCCTCCAGAACTCAGTCCGGGGGCCACGCAACTCAGGGAAAGGAAGTCCCCTGATATAGCCCCTGAACGCTGGACCTCCCCCCTCCAGAAAATCGCCCGGACCCCAGCAACAACAGGTAATGGAAGCCCCCCCGCTATGACCCCCATGAACCTGGACCTCCTCCCCGAACTAAGCCCCAGCCCCAGCCCTCAGGCAAAGGAAGCCCCCTCTCTATAGACCCCAATGTATGCTGGACCTCCTACCTCCAGAACTACAGCTCCGGGCCCCCAGCACCTACAGGTAATGGAAGCCCCCTGACTATAACCCCCAAAGAAACCCGGACCTTTCCTCCCTCCGAACTACAGCACCGGAGCACGACGCTACAGGCAATGGAAAGCCCCCCGACATAGCCCCAATGTTTTCTGGGCCCCTCCCTCCCGAATAAAGCCTCCGAACCCCCCAAACAACTAAAGGCAAAAGGAAGCCCCCTGACTATAGACCCCCATGTAAGCTGGACCTCCTCCCTCCAGAACTACAGTCCCGGGGCCACATCCCTACAGGCAAAGGAAAACCCCCTAAGACCCCCCAATGAACGCTGGACCCCCCTACCCCAAAATACAGCTTGGAGCCACAGCACCCAAGGCAAAGGAAGCCCCCCTGACTATAACCCAAATGTTGTGGACCTCTTCCTCCGAAAATACAGCTCCCCGGGGCCCCAGCACCTACAGGGGAAAGGAACCCCCCTGACTAAGACCCCCAAATGATGGGACCTCTTCCCTCCAGAACTACAGCTCCGGAGCCACAGAAACTACAGGCAAAGGAAGCCCCCTGACTATAGACCCCAATGTATGCTGGACCTCCTCCCTCCAGAACTACAGCTCCGGAGCCACAGCACCTACAGGCAATGGAAGCCCCCTGACTATAGACCCCCATGTACGCTGGACCTCCTCCCTCCAGAACTACAGCTCCGGAGCCACAGCAACTACAGGCACAACCTCCAACCACAGAGGGAGGGGGGGAGAGGGGGAGCAATGCTGTTGCTAGATAATATATGAAACAGAGACCTGGCCCCACATATCACCATCATTCTGCTACCAAACATCTCCACAGACTGTATATCACCACCATACAGTGACCATATAGTGGTAGAAACCAGTGTACACAGCTCTGCGGACTGTATATTACTCCATACAGT
The DNA here is from genome assembly GCA_025379985.1 of Phyllomedusa bahiana. NCBI lineage: Eukaryota > Metazoa > Chordata > Amphibia > Anura > Hylidae > Phyllomedusa > Phyllomedusa bahiana. Next base: position 2,651 of record JAODAL010071932.1, read on the forward strand.
GACCATATCAGTGGTAGACACAGTGTACTCAGGATTTGCAGATGTAAATTAACCTCCATACAGTGATATTTAGTGGTTGACACCATGTATCACAGAGCTCTACAGACTGTATATTACCGCTATTACAGTGACCATATAGTGATCGACACCAGTGTTACACAGGCTCTGCAGATTGTATATTACCTACATATAGTGACCATATAGTGGTAGACACACCAACAAAAAAAATAGTGTACACAGGCTCTGCAGACTGATATTATTACCTCCTACAGTGACGCATATAATGGCAGACACCAATTGTACACTGCTCTGCAGATTGATATATTACTCAAACAGTGACCAGATAGTGGTAGGTCCAGTGAATAACCACAGCTCTGCAGACTGTATATTACATAATACAGTGACCATATAGTGGTAGACACCAGTGCACCAGTGCACACAGGAACTGCAGACTGTATTTTACTGCTTTACAGTGTCCATATAGTGGTAGAACCAGTGTACACAGGCGCTGCGGACTGTTATATTATCTCCATACAGTGCCCATATAGTGGTACATAGCAGTGTACACAGGCTCTGCAGACTGTATATCACCTGCAGACTGTATATCACCACCATACAGTGACCATATAGTGGTACATAGCAGTGTACACAGGCACTGAAGACTGTATGATTACCCTCCTTACAGTGACCATATAGTGGTAGACACCCAGTGTAAACTGGCTCTCCAGACTGTTATTTATCTCCTTACAGTGACCATATAGTGGTAGACTCCCCCCCAATGTAACAGGCTCTGCAGACTGTATATTAACCCCCATCAGTGACCATTTATAGTGGTAGACACTCAGTGTACACAGGCTCTGCAGACTGTATGCATTACCTCCATTCAGTGACCATATAGTGGTAGACACAAGTGTACACAGGCTCTGCAGATTTGTATATTACCTCCAGTACAGTGACCATTTAGTGTAGACACCAGTGCTACACAGGCTCTGACACCAGATTGTATTATTACCTCCATACAGTGACCATATAGTGGTAGAACCAGTGCAACAGGCTATGACAGACTGTATATTACCTCCATACAGTGACCATATAGTGGTAGACACTAGCCGGTACATAGGCTCTGCAGTCTGTATATTTACCTCCATACACTGACCATATAGTGGATAGACACCAGTGTTCACAGGCTTGACAGACAGTATATTATCCCAATACAGTGACCTTATAGTGGATAGACACCAGTGTACGCTGCTCTGCCGACTGTATATTACCTCCTTTACAGATGGACCAAATAGTGGTAGACACCAGTGTAACAGGCTCTGCAGACTGTATATTACTCCATACAATGGACATATAGTGGTAGACACCAGTGTACACAGCTCTTTTGCAGACTGTATATTACCTCCATACAGTGACCATATAGTGGTGATAGACAACAGTGTACGAAGGCTCTCGACGACTGTATATTACCTCATACAGTGACCATTTAGTGGTAGACACAGTGTACACAGGCTCAGGCCAGATGTATATTACCTCATACAAATGACCATATAGTGGTAGACTCCAGTGCTACAATGGTCTGCAGACTGTATATTCCCTCCATACAGTCGCCATATAGTTGGTAGACACTAGTGTACACAGGCTCTGCAGACTGTATATTACTCATCATGTGACCTTATAATGGCCAGACACCAGTGTACACAGCTCTGCAGATTGTATATTACCTCAAACAGTGACCAGATAGTGGTAGGTACCAGTGTACACAGGCTCTGCAGACTGTATATTACCTCCATACAGTGACCATATAGTGGTAGACACCAGTGCACCAGTGCACACAGGAAATGCAGACTGTATATTACTGCTATACAGTTACCATATAGTGGTAGACACCAGTGTACACAGGCTCTGCGGACTGTATATTATCTCCATACAGTGCCCATATAGTGGTACATAGCAGTGTACTCAGGCTCTGCAGACTGTATATCACCTGCAGACTGTATATCACCACCATACAGTGACCATATAGTGGTACATAGCAGTGTACACATGCTCTGCAGACTGTATATTACCTCCATACAGTGACCATATAGTGGTAGACACCAGTGTTAACAGGCTCTGCAGACTGTATATTCTCTCTCATACAGGTGACCATTATGTGTAGACTCCAGTGTACACAGGCTCTGCACGACTGTATATTAACCCCATACTGTGAGCATATAGTGGTAGAAAACGAGTGTACACAGGCCTTCTGCAGGACTGTATATTACCTCCATACAGTGACATTTATTGGTAGACACAAGTGTACACTGGCTCTGCAGATTGTATCTTACCTCCATACAGTGACCCATATACGTGCGTAGTCACCAGTGTACACAGGCTCGCAGAATGTATTTACATCCATCCTGTGACCATATAGTGGTAGACAACCAGTGCACACAGGCTATGCAGACTTGTATATTTACCTCCCATACAGTAGCCCATAATAGTTGTAGACACAAGTGTACATAGGCTCTGCAGTCTGTATTATTACCTCCATACACTGGACATATTGTGGTAGACAAGTGTACACAGGCTCTGCAGACTGTATATTATCCCTTACAGTGACCATATAGTTGGTGGGGTGGGTAGACACCTGTGTTCGCAGGCTCTGCCCCCCTGACTGTATATTACCTCAATACACGTGACCAAATAGTGGTTAGACACAGTGTACACAGGCTCTGCAGACTGTATATTACTCACATACAATGCACCATACTAGTGGTTGACTCAGTGTACAAGGTTCATGCAGACTGTATAATCCTCTCCATACAGTGGATCCATATGTGGTAGACACCAGTGTACACAAGCTCTGCAGACTGTATATTACCCATCCATACCAGTGACCACTATAGTCGGTAGACACCAGTATACACAGGCTCTGCAGACTGTATATTCTTCCATACTGTGACCCATATAGTGGTAGACACATGTTCACATGCCTCTGCAGACTGTATATCACCACCATACAGTGACATATAGTGGTAGAATCCAGTGCACTAAGGCTATGCTGACTGATATTTTACCTCCTTACAGTGACCTTATAGTGGTAGAAACCAGTATACACAGGCTCTACAGACTGTATATTACCAACATAAAGTGAGCTTATAGTGAGTGACTCCAGTGTACACAGGCAACGACAGAACTGTTATTACCTCCTCATACAGTGACCATATAGTGGTAGACACATTGATACACAGGCTACTGACATGACATGTATATTACCTCCATCAGTGACCAGATAGTGATAGATATCAGTGTACAAATAAAAAAATATATAAAAAAAAAAAAAAAAAAATTATAAAAATTATTTAAAAAAAAATATATAAACTACAGCTGTGAAGAATGTATATTAACCTTCCTTACAATGACCACTATAGTGGTAAAACACAAGTGTACACGGCTCTGCAGATGTAATATTACCTACCATTACAGTCACCATATAGTGGTTGATTATCAGTGTACACACTCTGCAGACTGTATATTACTAATACATGTCACCATATATGTTGTAGGTACCAGTGTACACAGAACTTATTATACTCCATACAGTGACCATAAGTGGTACATAGTGGTGTACACAGGCTCTGCAGACTGTATCTTACCTCCATACAGTGACATTATAGTGGTAAAACCTGTGTACACAGGCTCTGACAGACTGGTATATAACCCCCATACAAGTGCACTCATATTACTGGTAGACACCAGGTTACAAGGCTCTGCTCAGACTGTATATTATCATCATACAGTGACCCTATAGTGGTACATAGCAGTGTACACAGGCTCTGCAGACTGTATTTTACCTCCATACAGTGGCCATATAGTAGTAGACACCAGTGTACACAGGCTCTGCGGACTGTATATTATCCCCATGCAGTGACCATATAGTGGTACATAGCAGTGTACACAGGCTCTGCAGACTGTATATTACTCATAAGTGACCATATAGTGAGTATACCAAGGCTACTGCAGACTATATATTACCTCCATACGTGACCATATAGTGGTAGTACACCAGCGTACCACAGGCTCTGCAGACTGTATATTACTACATACAGTGCCCATATAGTGGTAGACACCAGTGTAAAGGCTCCGCCCCCCCACTTATTCCCCCCTCTATGCAGCTGTATATTACATCCATACAGTTACCATATAGTTGTAGATAGCTGTGTACACAGGCTCTGCAGACTGTATATTACCTCCATAAGCGACCATTACAGTGTAGGTACAAGTGCTACACAGGCAGTCTGTAGATTGTATATTACCCCCATACAGTGACCATATAGTGGTAGGTACCAGTGTACACAGGCTCTGCAGACTGTGTATTACCTCCATACAGTGATCATATAGTGGTAGACACCAGTGTACACAGGCTCTGCAGATTGTACATTACCCCATACAGTGACCTTATAGTATAGACACCAAGTGTACACAGGCTCTGCAGACTGTAAATTACCTACATACAGTGACATATTAGTGGTAGACACCAGTGTACACAGGCTACTACAGACTGTATATACCTCATCATACAGTGACCATATAGGTGGTAGACACCAATATACACAGGCCTCTACCATACTGTATAGTACCTCATAAGTGAGCATATAGTGTAGTAGATATCAGTGGTACACAGGCTGTGCAGAACTGTATATTACCTAATACAATGTCGCATATAGTGATTCGTAGGCCACAGTAGTACCACAGCTCTGTCAGACTGGATCATATTACCTCCATAAAGTCACAATATAGTGAGTAGATATCAGTTGTACACCAGACTCTGAAGACTGTATATTAACCTTACTCAGTGACCTTATTGTGGTAGAAACAGTGTGTCACTGCTCTGCAGACTGGTATATTGCCTCAATACAGTTACCATATACTGTAGACCACCAGTGTACACAGGCTCTGCAGACTGATAATTACCTACATACAGTCACTATATAGTAGTAGGTACAGTGTACACTAGACTGTATATTACTCCATACAGTGATCCATTAGTGGTAGACTCCAGTGTACACAGACTGTGCAGACTGTATATACCTCCCATACAGTGATCATTTAGTGGAGACACAGTGTTACACAGCTCTGCAGATTGTATATGTACCCCCATACTCAGTGACCAATATAGTGTAGACACCAGTGTACACGGGGCTCTTCAGACTTATATTACCTCCATATACAGTCGACCATATTGTGCGTAGACACAGTGTACACAGGCCCTGAGACTGTATTATATCTCATATAGTGGTAGACACCGTGTACAAGGGTCTGCAGATTGTATATTACCCCCATACAGTGACCAATTAGTGAGTTGACACAAGTGTACACAGGCTCTGTAGATTGTTTATTACCTCCATACAGTGAACTTATGTGGTAGACACAGTGTACACAGGCCCTGCAGCCTGATATTATCTCCATATCAGTGGTAGACACCAGTGTACAAGGCTCTGCAGATTTGTATTTTACCCCATATACAGTGACCATATAGTGGTAGAACACCAGTGTATAAACAGCTCATGACAGACTGTAATATTACCTCCCTACAGTGACCATATAGTGGTAGACACAACGTGTACACAGGATCTGCAGACTGTATATTTACACTCCATACAGTAGACCATATGTGGTAGCATCAGTGTACACAGGCTCTGCAGACCGTATATTAAACTCCATACAGTGATCATTTCAGTGGTATGACAACAGTAGTACACCAGCTCTGCAGATTGTATATTACGCTCCGATATATTGCCATATAGTGGTAGAACCAGTTTTCACGCTCTGCAGACTGTATATTACCTCCATTCAGTCACCAAATAGTGGTAGATAACAGTGTACACAGACTCTGCAGACTGTATATTACCGCCATACAGTGACCAAATAGTGGTAGAAACCAGTGTACACAGGCTCTGCAGATTGTATATTGCCTCAATACAGTCACCATATAGTGGTAGATATCAGTGTACACACTCTGCAGACTGTATATTACCTACATACAGTCACCATATAGTAGTAGGTACCAGTGTACACAGACTGTATATTACCTCCATACAGTGACCATATAGTGGTAGACTCCAGTGTACACAGACTGTGCAGACTGTATATTACCTCCATACAGTGATCATATAGTGGTACATAGTGGTGTACACAGGCTCTGCAGACTGTATATTACTCGCATACAGAATGACCGACATATAGTGGTTCACACCAGTTGTACACCAGGCTCTGCAGGACATGTATATTACCCCATACCAGTGACCTATACTGGTAGACACCAAGTGTACACAGGCTCTTGCAGAATGTATATTATCCCCATACAGTGACCATATTAGTGGCTACATAGCAGTGTAACAACAGGCTCTCAGACTGTATATTACTCCATACAGTGACCATATAGTGGTACGACACCAGTGTACACAGGCTCTTGCAGATTGTATATTACCCGCCAATACAGTGACATATAGTGGTATGATACAGTGTACACAGGCCTCTGCCACATGTATATTACCTCCAACAGTGACCATATAGTGATAGACACCAGTGTACACAGCTCTGCAGAACTGTAGATTACCTCCTTACAGTGGCCATACTAGTGGTAGACATCAGTGTTACACATGGAACCTCTGCAGACTGTTATATTATTCCCATCAGTGACCTTATCGTGGTTCATAGCCAGTGTACACGGCTCTGCACACTGTATATTTCCTCCACACGAGTGATCATATAGGATAGACACCAGTGTACAAGGCCTCTGCAGACTGATAGATTATCCTCCATACAGGGGCCATATAGTGGTAGACATTCAGTGTACACAGGTCTGCCAGACTGTATATTATCCCATGCAGTGACCATATAGTGGTACATCAGCAGTGTACACAGGCTCTGAAGCTGTATATTACCTCCTTACAGTGACCATTATAGTGGTACGAACAGTGGGGGTACACTAGGCTCTGCAGACTGTATATTACCTCCATACAGTGACCATATAGTGGTATACACAGGCTAGCAGACTGTATATTACCTCCATACAGTGATCATTATAGTGTAGTAGACACCAGTGTACACAGGCCTCTGCAGATTGTATATTACCCGATACAGTGACCATTTAGGGTATGAAACAGTGTAACGCTCTGCAGACGGTATATTACCACCATACAGTGACTATATAGTGGGTAGACACTAAGTGATACACAAGGCTCTGCAGATTGTATATTACCTCCATACAGTTGACCATATAGTGAGTAGATATCTAGTGTACACAGGACTCTGCAGGACTGTATTTACCTCCATACAGTTGATCATATAGTGGTAGACACAGTGTACACAGGACCTCTGAAGATTGTTTATTACCCCATACAGTGACATATAGTGGTAGACACCAGTGTACACAGGCTCTGCAGACTGTATATTACCTCCATATGTGACCATATAGTGGTTGACACAAGTGTACACAGGCTCTGCAGATTGTTTTACTATTTTTTACTCCATCAGTGACCATTATAGTGAGTAGATCCAGTGTACACAGGCTATGCAGACGGTATATTACACCCCATACAGGGACCATATACTGGTAGACACCGTGTACACAGGACTCTGCAGTCTGTATATTATTCATCATACAGTGACCCTATAGTGGTACTAGCCAGTGCTACACAGGCTCTGCAGACTGTATTTTTCCTCCATACAGTGGGCCAGTATGAGTAGTAGACACCAGTGTACACAGGGCCCCTCCCCCCCCCCGCCACCCCCCCCTTCGGACTGTATATTATCCCATGCAGTGCGACCATTTCGTGGTACATAGCAGTGTACACAGGCTCATGCACGACTGTATTATTACCTCCATAAGTGACCATATAGGTGCGTTTACACAGGCTCTGCCCAGACTATATATTACCTCCATACAGTGACACCCTATAGTGGTAGACACCAGCAGTTCAAGGCCTCTGCAGAATGCTATATTAACCTCAATACAGTGACCATATAGTGGTAGATCTCAGTGTACATCAGGCTCTGCCAGACTTATATTACCTCAATACGGGACCAGATACTGGTACATAGCAGTGTACACAGGCTTCTGCAGACTGTATTTACCTCCTTATATAGCCGACATACAGTGGTAGGTACCAGTGTACCATGGCGCGGTAGTTTTATATTACCCCCATACCAGTGACTCATATAGTGGCTAGGTACCAGTGATACACAGGCTCTGCAGGATGTGTATTACACTCCATACAGGATCAATATAGCTGGTAGACACCAGTGTACACAGGCTGTCTGCTGATTGTAAATTACCCCTATACCATGTGACCATATAGTTTAGACACCAGTGTACACAGGCTCATGCAGACTGTAATTCCTACATACAGTGACCATATGAGTGGTAGTCACCAGTGTACCCAGGCACTACAGACTGTATATTCACCTCCCTACAGTGACATATGAGTGGTAGGCACAACCAATATACCAGGCTCTACATACTGTATATTACCTCAAATACAGTGCGCATATAGTGATTCAGATATCAGTGTCACACAGGCTGTTGCAGACTGTATTTTACCTACATACAATGACACAGTATTGTGGTAGACACCAGTGTAACAGGTCTTGCTGACTGTATATTACCTCCATACAGTCACCATATAGTGGTAGTTATCAGTGTTCACAGACTCTGCGGACTGTATATTACGCCATTCAGTGCGACCATATTAGTGGTAGAAACATGTGTACACAGGCTCTGCAGACAGTATATTGCCTCAATTCAGTTTACCATATACTGGTAGACACCAGTGTACACCAGGCTACTGCAGACTGTATATTACCTACTACAGTCACAATATAGTAGTAGGTACCAGTGTACACAGACTGTATAATTACCTCCATATACAGTGACCATATTTGTGGTAGACTCATTGTACAAAGACTGTGAGACTGTAGATTACTCCATACAGTTAATCATATTGTGGTACATAGTGGTGTACACAGGCTCTGCCAGACTGTATATCTACCTCCATACAGTTGACCATATTAGTGGAGGACACCACGTGTACACAGGCTCTGCAGACTGTATATAACCCCATACAGTGATCATATACTGGAAGACACCAGGTGTAACAGGCTTGCAGACTGTATATTATCCCCATCAGTGAGCATATTGTGGGTACATAGCAGTCCAGCACGGTGTTAAACAGGCTCTGCAGACTGTATTTATCCTCCATACGAGTGTACCATTAGTGGTTAATACCACAGGATCTGCACAAGATCAGTATATTACTCCATCAGTGACCATATAGTGGTAGACATCCAGTGTAACTGGCTCTGCAGCTGTATATTACCTCCATATAGTGACCATATACTGGTAGTCAAACAGTGTCACTGGCTCTGCAGACTGTATATTGCTCCATTACAGTGACCATAGAGTGGTAGGAGTACCAGTGCTAAACAGGCTCTGCCAGACTAGATATATTACCTCCCTATACAGTGACCATATAGTGCGTAGACACAAGTGTACACCCAGGATCTGATAGGATTGTATATTAACTATACAGTTGAACATATAAGTGGTTGAAAACCAGTGTTCACTAGGCTCTGCAGATCTGTATAATACCTCCATACTAGTGGTAGACAGCCAAGTGTACAAAGGCTCTGCAGATTGTATATTATCCCACATACAGTGGACCATATAGTGGTAGACACAAGTGTACAAAGGCTATGCGACTGTTATTACCTCCATACAGTGACCATATAGTGGTAGAAACCAGTATAAACAGGCTCTACAGACTCTATATTACCAACATATAGTGACCATATAGTGGTAGAAACCAGTGGTACACGAGGCACTACAGACTGTATTATTACACATACAGCGACCATAATTGTGGTAGCCACCAGTGTACCACCAGGCAATACAGACTGTATCTTACTCCCATACAGTGACCAATATAGTGGTAGAACACCCATTGTACATCAGCTTCTACATACTGTATATTAATCCTTACAGTCACCATTTAGTGGTAGATATCAGTGTACACAGCATATCTGCAGACTGTATTAATTACTCCATAAGTGACCATATAGTGGTAGACACAGTGTACTAGCTCAGAGACTGTATTTACCCCCATACAGTGACTTATAGTGGTAGTCACCAGTGTACTCAGGCTCTGCAAGACTGTTATATTACAGCCATACAGTGGACCCACAATAGTGGTAGAAGAGAAACAGTGTACACACAGGTCTCTGCAGGATTGTATATTGCCATCAATCAGTTACATCTATAACTGGTAGGACTCCAGTCGACAAGGCTCTGACAGACTGTATATTACTCCATACAGTAATCATACAGTGGTAGACTCAGTGATACACAGACTGTCAGATGCTACGTTTATTACCTCCGATACAGTAATCATATAGTGGTACTAGTGGTGTCACAGGCTCTGGCAGACTGTATATTACCTCCATACAGTGCACCAATTTAGTTAACTGGTAGACACACAGTGTATACAGGCTTGCAGACTGTATATTGCATCCATACAGGTGACCATAGAGTGGTAGGTACCAGTGTACACATGGCTCTGACGAGACTGTTATTACTCCATACAGTGTCCATAGAGTGGTAGATCACCAGTGTACACAGGCTCTGCAGACTGTCACTAATACCTCCAAGAGACCATTTTGGTGGTAGGTACCAGTGTACACAGGCCTCAGACAGACTGTATATTACCTCCATACAGTGAAACCATATTAGTTGTAGGCACAGTGTACACAGGCTCTGAGACTGTATATTAATCCCTACAGTGGACCATATAAGTGGTAGATGGTGACCAGTGTACACAGGCTCTGCAGACTGTAATTACCCCATACAGGACCATATAGTGGTAGGTACCAGTGTAACAGGCTCTGGAGAATGTTATTTAAATCCATCGTACCAATATGGTAGAACCCCCCCTCTCTCTCCCCGTGTTCCGGCCTCTCCCCCCCCGCCCCCCCCCCCCCCCCCCCCCCCGTGTCCCCCGGCCCCTCCCCCCCTCCCCCCCCGGTCCCGGCCTCTCCCCCCCCCCCCCCGTGTCCCCGGCCCTCTCCCCCCCCCCCCCCCCCCCTCCCCCCCCCGTGTCCCCGGCCCCTCTCTCCCTCCCCCGTGTCCCCGGCCCCTCTCTCTCTCCCCGTGTCCCCGGCCCCTCTCTCTCTCTCCCGCCCCGGCCTCTCTCTCTCCCTCCCCCGTGTCCCCGGCCTCTCTCTCTCCCCCGTGCTCCCCTCTCTCTCTCTCTCCCCCGGGCCCCCCGGCCCCTCTCCTTTTCCCCCTTTTTCCCCCCCTCTCTTTCCTCCCCCCTGTCCCCCCCGGCCTCTCTCTCTCTCCCCCGTGTCCCCGCGGCCGCTCTCTCTCTCCCCCCCTGTCCCCCCGGCCTTCCCTTTCCCCCCCCCCCCTTTTCCCCGTTTTCCCCGCGGCCTCTCTCCTCTCCCCGTGTCCCCCGCGGCCTCTCCCCTTCTCCCCGTGTCCCCCCGGCCTCTTTTCTCTCCCCCGTGTCCCGCGGGCCTCTCTCTCCCCCCCGGTCCCCCCGGCCCCTCCTTTTTTCTCCCGTGTCAGCGGGCCCCTTTTTCCCCTCCCCCGTGTCCCCGGCCTCTCTCTCCCCCGTGTCCCCGGCCTCTCTCTCTCTCCCCCGTGTCCCCGGCCTCTCTCTCCCCCGTGTCCCCCCGGCCTCCCTCCCCCCCTTGTCCCCCGGGCCCCCCCCCCCCCCATGTCCCTGGCCTCCCTCTCCCCCCCGTGTCCCCGACGTCTCTCTCTCCCGCGTCCTCGGCTCCTCGGCATCCCTGTCCCCCCGGCCTCTCTCTCTCCCGTGTCCCCACACCGTCTCCCCCGGCCTCGGCCCGGGCCCCCCCCCCACCCTTCCCCCTGTCCCCGCGCCCTTCCCCCGGCCCCTATTTTTCCCCTTGGGCCCGGATCTCTCTCCCCCCGTGTCCCCCTCAGCCTCTCTCTCTCCCCCCTGTCCCCCCCCCTCTTCCCCCCCCCGTGTCCCCTCCCCCCCCGGTTCCCCCCAGCCCTCTCTCCCCCGTGTCCCCCGGCCCTCTCTTTCCCCCCGTGTCCCCGCGGTCCCCTTTTCCCCTGGGCCCCCGGGCCCCTTCTCCCCCCCGTGTCCCCCCCCGGTCCCCCCCCCGCCCTTCCCCCCCGGCCTCCCCCCCTTCCCCCCCCTTCCCCCCGGGCCCTTCTCCCCCGATCCCCCGGCCTCTCTCTCCTCCCCGTGTCCCCCCGGTTCCCCCTTTTTTCCCCCCCCTCCCCGGGCCGGCCCCTCTCCCTCCCGTGTCCCCCGGGCCTCTCTCTCCTCCCCGTGTCCCCGGTCTCTCTCCTCCCCCTGTCCCCCGGCTCCTCTCCTCCCCGTGTCCCCGGGCCCTCTTTCCCCCCCCCCGTGTCCCCCGGCCCTCTCCCCCCGTGTCCCGCTCCCATCCCCCGGGGCCCCGGCCCCCTCCCCTCCCCCCCTGTCCCCCGGCCTCTCTCCCCTCCCCGTGTCCCCGGGGCCCTCTCTCCCCCCCCCCCCCCCCCCCCCGTGTCCCCGGCCCCTCTTTCCCCCCCCCACCCCCGTGTCCCCGGCCCCTCTCTCTCTCTCCCCCCCCCCCCGTGTCCCCGGCCCCCCCTCCTCTCCCCCCCCCCTGTCCCCC
>JAODAL010071933.1:0-15328 GCA_025379985.1 Phyllomedusa bahiana
ATCTTGGAATGGACCCCCTAAGGGGGGTTTTCCCCCCGGCAATGTCAAATCCCAGTGGGTCATGCGCCCAGTATTTGCACTGTTTTTGCGGCAGCCCCCCACGGCCGCGGGGGGAGGCTTTTTCCGCGATGAGCAAGAAAAGCCCTCCCCCTTCACATTGGAAGCACATATTCCACCCCAAAAACCCGGACGGAAGGAAGTGCTTCAAAAATTATTTGGGCGGACCATAGGACCCCCGTTCGTCATTTTCCGGCCTTTTTTTAAGGGGGTCTGAAAAACCCAAAAACCGCCATGAAAAACCCCCAAAAAAAAAACCCGGCATGGGAACGCCCAAAAAAATTTCATCTTGGCAGAAGACCCGGTGGCACTTGTGCTCCATTTTTCACACCCTTTGTTGTACGAAACTCCCTAACCCAAAAATAGAGAGTTGGGGCCAAGCGGGGGGAAATCCCACCATGGGAAATTGGATGACTACCCTTTTACGTTTTCCCCAAAATTGCAAGAGGGAAAACATCCCTTTTAATCGCTCAGCCAATCACTGAGTGGGAAGCTACAATATCAAGATTGATTGGTGGGAGTTACGGGCAGGCACATTCGGGTAGTAAAGACTTCTTGGATAAATAAAAAGTGGCGGGAGATTTAAATAAACATTTCTTGCTACATTAAAACTCCAAAATTCATCTTAGATTACACTTTCAGCGTCTCCACCATCATCATATTGTATCTATTAACAGTTTTTTTTTTTAAAAATCCCATTGGGATAGCCTACACTTTCTATTTCATATTTTCCAACCCTCGCAAAAAGTTATTAAAGCTTTTGTTAAAATTTCGGAAAAACAAAAAATTTTTCTTGATTACATTTTTTTTTATTTTTTTTTTGCGTTAAATGAGACCATCTCTTGACTTTAAATGCACATGTCCAACTGTTCAATGTTTCAGTACTTTTTGCACAACTTGCTGATCTCTAACAAAAAGGGGCTTTGTGGCAAAAATTTTTTAGCAGTGTTTATCTAATCGCCTAATAGATTTAGGGAAAACAATTTTTAATTGGAATTAAAACATCCTCCTCATCATGGCTCCCCTTTTTTTACATCAAACCGACAACCCCTTTATAATTGATCAAGAGTACCTCGCCATTGCAAGGCTTCAAGCAGAATAGTCTCAGACAGAAGTGGCCACAGAGTGTCAACAGTAGGTTGTAGCAAGAAAACGTTGGAAGAGTCACAGAAAGGCAAAATGGACGTCCTTTTGTCTACCCACACACTGATGACCGTTCATTGTGAAAATCCCCTATGGAACTGGAGATGAATGCCGCACAACTCCAGGTAGTTAAAGGGGGTGAGAGGCACCAAGTGTCACATCAGAACCATTTGTAACCACTTCATCAGTTTTGGTCTAATGACCTGCCCTCACCACCAGGCACAGGAAATCATCGTCTTGAGGGGCCAGGGAGCTTACTTTGGACAAAGGGACCATTGACCCAAAGTCCCCGTTCAATTTAAAGTGCTTCACTCCGAGAGAAAAAAGGGCCCGCCAACATGAGGGGGCTAAAGGAAGACCATCATCACCCAAAGGCCCGGACCCCCCGTTTTCTGCCCGCCCACCTGGGAAAAAGGTTAAAAATTTGGTTGACGTAACACTTGGCTCCCTCTCGCCCCTTAAACTGCCTGGAGGGTGTGGAATTCTATCGTTCCGCAGGGCATTATTACAATGAACGGTATCAGTATTTGATGTAAAAACGACGCCCACTTTTTCCCTTTTCTGTGCCCTTCCAGTCTCTTGTATCTCTGTTGCAAAGGGCTGATGACATTTTTGGGAATTCTATCTGGTTCCGCAGGGAAAATTACTTACAATGAAGGGGTCATCATGGGATGTAACAAACGACGCCACTTCCTTCCCTTTCTGTAAACCTTCCAGTCCCCCTCTGTACTCTGTTCAAACGGCTATGACACTTTGTGACATTTCTAAGCTTTGGCCACTTCCCCACTGAGAGCATCCTTCTTGAAGCCTTGCAAGGGAAAGGGTATTTTGTAAATTTGAAAAGGTGTTGTCTTGGTCTAATGATGTAAGCAGCACGATGAGGAGGACTGTTAAGTCCCAATTCAAAATGAACCTCTAAATTTATTGGATGATTCGGGGGATCAAATCCCTTTTTTGTAAATTTTCCCTTTAAGCCCCTTTGGGGAGAGCAACAAGTTGCAAAAATTCTGAAACATTGAACAGTTGGACTGGCATTCTAAAGTTAGGGTGGACTCATTTAGTTCATTTAAAAAAAAAAAAATTTAAAAACTTTTTTTTCTTCCTAAAAATTTTAAACCCAAAAGCTAAATAACTTTTTTTGAGTATGTGTTTAGCCGGGTGCCCAAAAGGACTTTTTTTGAAAATTTTGGACCCTTAGCTTTTTTACATGATAAATGTTAGAGCAGTTTTCCCCCAACCCCCGGGGTCCTCAAAGCCCCCAAAACGGTCGTTTTTTCCCAGGATCTCCCACAGAATGCACGACAATAATGCTTCCCCCTGTGAAACTGCAAAGGGAAAAGGGCCAGAAAAACTTGACCTTTTTGGTGGGCCTTGAGGACTGGGGGTTTGGGGGAACACTGTGTTAGAGCCAAGGGGGTTTGAACACTTTTTAAAAACCCCTTTAAGGGAACCCACCTTTTTTGACCTTCCTGCCAAAGCCCAAATTTTTGAAATCTGACATGTCAACTTTTTTGTGAGAATAACTTTTTGACACTTTTACCTTTTTCATGGACCAGAGTTTGTTTTTCTCGTGACACATTGTGCTTTTAAAGTTACTAAAAAAATTTTTTTCCCCTTTCAACCCTTTGTTTTTTTGGTAAAAATATCAAAATTTCATAAAAATTTGGGAAAAATTTTGCGTTTTTGGGAAAGTTTGAAAAATTTTCTGCATGAAAGGGACAGAATAAAAATTCCCCCAAAAAATTTGGGTTTTTAACTACATCTACCAATGTCCCTATTTTTCACCATTTTTTTAAAATGTTTTTTTTTTTTTTTTTTTTACGACATTAGAGGGCTTAAAAATTTTTAGTAGTAATTTCTCACTTTTTCAAGAAAATTTGAAAATATAAATTTTTTTGGGGGACCACCCCCCAGTTTTGACGGGTTTTGGGGGGCCCCCTTTTTTAAAATACCCCATAAGTGACGCCATTCTGAGAAACTAGCCCCCTTTAAAGTATTTAAACAATATTAGGAAAGTTTCAAAACCCCTTTTAAAGGTTTTTAAAGGGAAATTTAAAAGCAAAGTGGGGTTTAAATTTAAAAAATTTCACTATTTTTGCAGTTTTTCCCAATTTTTATCCTTTTTTCCCCGGGAACACGGAAAAATTGTGCCTGGGAAAAATGCAATTTAATTTATAATTCCCCCAGGTCTCCCCTTTTTTAGAAGACCCAAAAATGTGGCCCTAGTGAAATTATTTTCCCTCCCCCCATAACCCCCAAAAAAAGGGGAGGAGCCCTACTACTCCTGGGGTCCCCTTTTTTCAATTCGATTTTTTTTTGGGGCCTTTTTGGGGGTTTGGGGGACACCCCCCAAAAGGGGTGCAAAAAAATTAATAAACCCCCCTTAAATAAAACCGCATTTTTGGAAACTAAAACCCCTTAATGAAATATCCGGGGGTTGCATTGGTATATGGGCCCCCAAGGGATTCAAAAATTTTTTTTTTAGCAAAAGGGCCGGGAAAAAAATTTTTAAACAAAATTTTTTTTCAATAATCTGAAATTTTTAAGCTTAAAATTTTTTATATATAAAAGGGAAAATCCTAAAAAAAAAGGAACCCAAAATTTTTGGGTTAAGCAATTTCTTCCAAGTTCGGCAATACCCCTACATGGGGGGTTTTAAACTGTTTTTGGGGGCGCGGGGCAGGGCGTATAAGGGGGGAGCGCTTTTTTGGGGTTTTTGGGGATTCAAACCCCCATCGGGAGATCTCATCTAGGGGTGTATTGTGCTTTTTGGGAATGCACGGGTTTGTTCCATCTTTTTTTTTTAGCTTTGGGGCCCAATAAAAAAATGGGAGGAAAAAAAGCGGGTTCAGTTCATTTTTTTTTTGAGTTTCAATTTACGGGCTTTCCCGCCGTCCCGTGAAAATTGATGTGAAAAAACTTTACTATGGGGGTCGGTTCAATTACAATAAAATTTAGATTTTAAATAGTTTTTTTCTGTTTTATTATTTTTACAAAAATTTAAAAAATACATCTTTTAAAAAATTGCGTTTTTTTGTTGCCTATTCTGACAGCCATAACTTTTTTTTTTTTTGTGTGTCCCAGGCTGTGTAGGGGCCCTTGTTTTTTGGGGGAAATGGTTGAAGTTTTTTTTGGGTACCATTATGGGGTGTATTTGACGCTATGTTCCCCTTTTTTTTAAGGGTTTTTCTGAGATTTTTAAACAAATACACCCAATCTTGGTAGTTTTTTTATTTTTATTTTTTATAGCGGTCCACTGTACGGTAATATTTGAAAGGTAGCTTTTATCCCCAGGGCCCAAAACATTACACCGATACCCCAAATTTTTATATTTTTTTTTTGTTTTACTCTTTTTTTACAATAAAAACACTTTTATTCAAACCCGGAAAAAACGTTTTTGCATCGCCATAGTCCCAGAGCCATAAATTTTAAATTTTTCTTGCTGGGGGCTGTGTAGGGACTTGTTTTTTTTTCGAATGAAATTGGGCGTTTTTTATTAGTATCATTTTTGGGGGGGCAAAAGGGTTTTTTTATTGCTTTTAAAAACCCTTTTTTGGAGGGGCCCGGGGGGAAGAAAAAAAACTGCAATTTCCAAATAGTGTTTTTTATTTTTTTTTTTAAAAAGGGCTCACCGTGGGAAATATCCCTTGATAAGTTAGCTTTAAATTTTGGGGCCTAACGATTATGGGGGATACCCTATTTTTATAGTTTTTTTTCTAATGTTGAAGCAAATTTTTAAAAAAAAAAAGAAAAGTGTTTTTAGTGGTAAAACAATATTTAAAGCATCCCCATTTCTGAGAGCTTTTACATTTTTTTTTTTTCCGTATACAGAGCTGTAAAAAGGTTTTTTTTTTTTGCGGGATGAACTGAAAAGTTTTAATTTTGGGACAAAAATTTTCGTTTTAGGGGTTTTTTATCGCTTTTTTTTCCATTTTATGTGCTGGGGGGAAAGAACAATTTAAACTTTAATTCTTAATTGTTTTTTTTTTTTTTTTTTTTTTTTTCGGGGGTTTTACCGTACAGGTTTAAATTTAAAGACCCGATTTATTTGGGCATGTCTTTACGCATGCCGATACCAAATATGGGACTTTTTTTTTTTTTTATTTTTTGGGGCGATTGGGGTTTTTAAAGGGGGAAAAAGGGGGGTGTACGCATTTTTTTTTTTATTTTTCGTGTTTGTGTTTTACTTTTTTTTTCACTTTTTTTAATTTTTTTCACTTTTTAAAATTTTAAATTTTTCTTTTCCACATAGGGGATTTGATTTAGAGAACTTTTTGATCCTTTTCATTCAATAGCCCAAAAAAAGGAAAAGCTTGTTGCTATGACTGGTTCCTATGCAACTGTCCCGTTCAAAGCCGGGCAATTCCCCTAGGGCCCCGGCCCGGGCATCGTGACTTTACAGAAAACCCAGAAAGGGATTTTCTGCCCTCCGTGGTGTCCCGTCAGAAGGGAGGAAACTGCACGGACAAACCCGGTTTCCCTGCGCTGCCCGCCCGCCGACAAAAACCGGAGGGCGATCTCCTCCTGGTCTCCCTTATTATTGCGACCCGATGTTTGCGATTTTTTACGGTGTTATTTCCCCCCCCCCCCCCCCCCCGGAGCCCATCCGGGGTCGGGGCCGATGGTGGGGGGATGGGGCAGCTGTAAAATTTAAAGGGTTTTGCCCCGATTTCCCCGGAAATATTTCCCTTTCGTCCAGGTGCTTTTAACCCCCCAAAAAACCTGGAGTTTTGGGGTAAAATTAAAGGGCGTTAAGGGGTTTTGGGTTTGGCCCACGATGTAATATTGTTTTGAGATCCATCCCAAAAAGGGTATTTTAAACACTTTTCAAATATGGATTACAAAAAGGAAGGGGGCCCCCGAGAAACTACAGCATTGCCATCCCCCTTAGTTTCCTGACAGTTTTTCATTAGAAAACAACCAGGGGCACTGACAAAGGGGGTATTTTGGCCACGCTTGCATGTTTTTCACTTCTTATCTGAAAGGGGCCCGGGAAAATTTAAAGGGGCTTTTCAAGGGGGGTGGGGAGAAAAAATGCAGTGTATAGGCTGTTGCTGTATTAAAAATCCCTGGGGTTTTAGAAGTAAATTTATGAATAAACTTTGAAAAACGCTCCCTGCTTCTTCGCTCTCTGTTCACCCCCCCTCCGTTCTCCCCCCCGACTCAGCATGCTTTGTTTTTCTTTTTCCCCGAGGGAGATAAAGGTAAGGAACCAAATTAGTGGCAAAAAACCCCTTTTTAAAATCCCCCAATATAAAAAAAAATTCACATTAGATATGATGAGGATAATTTCAATCCATTTAAAATGATCGACATGTCTTTGGGGAGACACTGACTTTCCTGCTCAAGCACATACAGTGTTTCCTTTCCCTGTGTCAGTGTGTGTACAGCAGGCTACCAATGAGTCTATGTTGGTGAGGAAAGAGGACTCTATTAATGGGTTTAGGTTCCCACTACAAAAGTCTTTATATTTCTAGCTCGGATTATCTTTCTTTTTCCCCCCAGATCTTATGGCAAACATAAATCCTATGACAGGTTGTTTTAAAGAAAAAAGGTTTTCCAAGGTTTTAAAAATAAAACATTTAGCTAAGAATGCTTGTGAGGTCTCGGTTTTATTTTTGTCCCTCCGGAAAGATGCACCTATGTGTAATGTAATAACGGCTGTGTTTTACCCCCCCAGGGCAGGGTGGTCTGAGATCAGCAACAAGCCTAGGACCCACTTGGGTGGATGCTGGGAAACAGTGATTTGGAATGGTTGTGAACACATTTAGGAAATGCACAGGAGAGGACAAAATATTTTTGGGTTCTATCTGAATCTGCCAAAAAGTTTTTATTGCTTTTTTTTTATTTTTTTTTTTACCAGTTTTTGTGTGTTTTTCCGCTGTTTTTGGATTTTGGACATTCAAAAATTGAACGAAAATTTGCATTCCGCCATTTTCAAGTGAAAATCAACGGATTATAGAAGGGGGTCAAATTTTTTTGCCCCGTTTTTCCAAACCCGATTCAGGAAATCCAGCTGTGTAGATACGGGATTACGGGGAGATTTTAAATCGGATTTTTTGCAGATTCTTTTTATGAACCCGTTAAAGAACAGACAGCAAATCACTGTCATGTAGACAAGCCCTTTCACTTGGGTTTAAAACCATAAATCCAGAAGTGGCTCTTTATCTATGCGATGTACTGGAATGTTTGCCCAAGAGAATGCAGTGCACGCTTAAGGGGAACCGTCCTTGTCAGCCTGCGTTTTCCCGCGCTGTGTCCCTTTTTTGAAGTGGGGGAGTTTTAGAGTATTTAATGCAAATCGCAGTTATCACCAGAAAAGAGTATGAAAAGAGCCCCGTTTTTTTCAAACCCCCCCCCATGGGTAGCCCCCCCACTCAACTGACAAAATATTAATTTAAATAGGTAGAAAACATGAGAATAACTGCCAGTGGGGGAGCTAGTTTTGGTGGGGGGGGCTAACACCAATCATAAAAGATTTGGGGGTAATACTCTAAAACTAACCCATCTTCAGAAAAAGGGGCCAGCGCGGGAAAAAAGCATGTCGTCACTCTTGTGCGCCTCGCAAGGGGGCATAACTATGTGACAGGCCCCCTTTAAATTTTGTACATTACCCGGCTCTCCACGAGAAGGCAGAACAGGTTTTTCCTGCCCCCCAATCGCTGTGTGTAACAGTGTTTAAAGAGATTGGCAGAAAGCCCCGGGCGCCATGGTGACTTGCCCCCCAGGGTGATATTTCAGGGCTGTTGGGTTAAACAAAACCCAAAATTTGGGTCTGTAGTTAGTCAGGGGGCTAAATTCCCTGAAACTGGGGCCAATAATCTACCCCAAGGAAATCGGAAACAAAAAAAAAAACTTATGTCAAAGTGCCCACAGAGGTTTTTTTTTGCCTTTATTGTCCAAGATGTAAAATAAGGCTATTTTACACAGCATTGGACAGAAAACTCACTAAAAACCCAAACCCTAAAATCGTTCATGAAACTGAGATTTTTTTTCCTGTCTGACAAAAAAAAAAAACTAATTTTTTTTTTTTTTTGAAATTTTTTAAAACTGTGGTTTCCCAAAAAAGCGCTAAAAAAAAAAGCCCGGGGGGGGGGGGGGGGGGTTGGGTTTTTGGGGGGCGGGGGACTAAAACGTTTTTTTAAAAGGGAATGTTTTTCTTTTTGGGCGGTTTAAACCCCCGATAATAAAAAAAAATTTTTCCCCCAAAATAAAAAAACAAAAAAAAAAAAAAAAAGGGAAAAATGTAAAATGTCATTAAGGAAAAACAAAAATTTTTAAAACCCTTTTTTCAAAAGGAAAAAATTTTCCTGGGCAGAAGGGGGTAAACACGGCAAAAGAAATTTTTAAAAAATTCCCATTTCTCGGGGGAAAAAAAAAAAAAAATTTTAAAAAAAATTCCTCCTAAACCCCCCTTTGCCCGGGGATTTAAATTCCCCCGTACCATTCATCTTACTGCCTTTTACCTCCCCAAGTATGGCATTCTTTGGGGTTTTATTTTTATACAGGGAAAGAAATTTTGATGGTTTTGGGACCCCCTCCCCCGGAAAACTCCGGGGAAAATTTAATATTTTTCTATTTTTTATTCGCCCCCAAAAGATCCCCCGAGCTTTTCTTAACTCCCGGAACCCCCTTTTAAGGCGAGTCATATGTAGCTCAAGACTGCCTGCATGTTGTACACTTTTTCTCTTTTTTTCCCCTTCATAGTGTCACCTACTTCTATGACACTTTTATAAACTCTATAGTCCGTTTTAAAAGGCCCAAACACAGAAAACTCAGGGCCGCCATGTATGTCAGTTTTTTGGTGCAGTTTGGCTGGTTTTTCTTCTTTTGCTTAGTGAACGTCCCCTAATTTTTCCCAAAAATGCGTAATTTGTTCCGCGTTTTTTTTGAATATGTGCCATGTCCATGGTATTTACTATTAAAATGTCTCCAAAAAAAGTCTATTTCTCTTTTAAACTAGCGCCATTTTACTCACGTTGGATATAAATTTTTTTCGATGGGCCCGGGCCCTGAAACAGGAGCGGTCGTGTTTATTCCGTGTCGGACCGCTTTGCGGAACTCCCCCCACCCTTTCCCAGCTGCATGGTGAGGTAATATGTTTCTGTATACCTTAAGGGCATGCCCCCACTGCACGGGGTTTTCGGCCTTTTTTTTCAGCCGTTTGCGGTTTTTCAGACCGCCAAAAAAACCACCGAAAATTCACAAATTGTGCTCTATGCAAAAACCCGGGCCGCCCCATGCAACGGGGTTTTTCCGTGGACGGTTTTGCCGCCGGGGGTCCGGCGGCAAAAAATTGTAAAGAAGCACAATCTTCCGTCCGGTTTCCCCCGGGAAAATTGCTTCTCAAAGGGGGGGGGGGGGCTCCCCCGGAGAAAAGGCCCCCCCCCCCCGCCCTCCGCGGGGCCCCTGGGGGCGGGGCAAAACAGGACAAATACCCCCCGGCCAAACCGGGGGGGTATTTGTCCCGGCCGTGTAAAACCCCCTAGGCTACATCTTTTGGGCAAAAGTAAAATACCACGAATTCATTATAGAATCCATTGGGGTTTCATTTTTAACCCCTGTTTTTTTTTCGTTTTTTGCGGTCAGTTTTTCAGCCATACCCCCACTGAAAAGTATTTAATTCCGCCGATTTTTGGCCGATTTATAGAACTGTTCTAAGTTTATTTTTTAATCGGGTTTGAAAACCCACCTCAGAAAATGTGATCTGTGTATGGGGGTGATTTAAGTCGTATTTTTTTCGGATTCTAAAAACTGAAATTTTTATAAATTCCCTGTAAACCAGTCCGTGTAGACGTGTTTTTTTTCTACATCTTTTACCTAAAGGAAAACCCCAGTTTTTAAAAAAATAAAAATTTATTTTTTAAAATTTTTGTCTTTTATTTATGCTGTAAGTTCCCCCCAGACTAGACAGGTGAACTATCTTCTGAGGTGGTGTCCTTTACAATCTGCCTCCCGTCTGGGTCAGGGTTATGAAAAAGAAAAGTCCAATCACGGGGCATTTTCAGCACAAAAGAGATCATGAAAAGGTTAATTACTTTTAAAATAACTTGGCAAATCCTCCCTTGTTCCCCACTGTAAAATAAAAAAAAAAGGCATTTAACTTTTTTGTGCCCCCGGTGTGTGGGAAGGTATTGATACGCAGTTTAGCCCGTAAAACACCCAGGAAACTATCACTGGTTTAATATAAGCTATGGCAGGGGGGGCCCCGAAGTGAGAGATAAGTGCCCGGCCTTTAAGGGAAATGGTCACGGAAAATGACAGGTTGTTTGTTAAACTTTTTTTTTAATTTTTTTAAAGAAATTTTTTTGGGGTTTTTTCTTAATTTTTCTTATATTTACTGTTTTTTTAAAAAAAAAAAAATGCATAGGCCCTAAATTTTTTGGTTTTTTTCTCTAGCCAAATTTTTAAACGGCCCCCCTGTTTCCCCAAAAATAAGAATAGGGGCTTTTTTAAATGCAATTAAATTTTTGGCTGCTTAGCGTGTCACTACAGTATATTAAACTGTTGATGGTTTTTATTCAAAAAATAATTGTGAATTTGGTTCATAAAAAAATAAGAACCCCCAAAAAAAGAAGTCTTTGCTCACTTTAGGAGCAAAAAATTAAAATTAAAGACATGTTTTATTTCCGGGGAAAAACGGGGGCACTCCCCCGTTTATAGTTTAAAAAAATTTGGAAAAGGCACACTATTTGGTAGGTGCTCGGTGGAAGGGTTAGTCTAAGGAATCCCATAAAACCAGAGGTTTAAAAATCCACGATACATGACTTATGCAAAAAAAGTTAAATATTTTTATTGGTACAGAATAGTAAAAAAATATGCTTAAAAACACAAAACCCCAAAAAAAAAATTCTTTTCTGACCCCCTAACACTTGAGTTGCTTTTTGAGCTTCAAACCCAAGCTCAAAAGCAACTCAAAGTTGGGGAAAGCGACTGGAAACTCTCGTATACAATGAACTGATATGAAGAAGTAGTCGGGAACTGACCCTTTTGAACTTTGTTCCTGATGTTGGAGAGTAGTTGCGGGGCTGAGGTTTATCCCAATTTTTTGAGGCTAAAGGGGGTTGTCTCGTACAAAGAATGCTTTTTAAATTTAGGGAACACAAAATAAAGACATTTTTCCCAAAAATTTCTTTGTTCCCCTTTTTTTCCCTAAAGGGGAAGGGAAATGAATTTATGACCTCCTGGGGATTTCAGTTCCCTCAGTAATGACCCCGTAAACAATTTCCCCCGCTGTTTGTTCAATAGTAACAGTGAGTGAAGTTCAACCCCCAGGTCATGGCCGTGTCCCTCTGTTTTAGCAGTAAAAAGTTTATTTAAAAAATAAACAGAACTGTTTAGGGCTTTTGTTTTGGGGATGATAAAGCCTTTGAGAGCAGTTTGAAAAGCTTTTAGTAATCTATCTAATTTGCAACTGAAAACAGAGCTGTATGAAAAGAGTCGTCGAAAACCAGGAAGTGACAGGTTTTCATTCATGCATTTTGGGGAAACCTTTAGGGAACAACCCTTTTAAGGGATAGGGCATAAACCTGTCCTATAGATTGGAGTGAGTGTCAGGGGTTCTCTTGTTGTAGATTGGCTGGCTTTCCCGTCCCCCAGGATCCCTTTATGTTGCGAGAAAGGGGAAAGAGGTTTTCCCCTAGAGGGCGTGGCTTTCAGGTCACCCCAGTCCTTTATCAAACAAAGAAAAAGAGCTTGAGGTAGATGTTGAATGTAGAGAGTCCCTCATATCAGCACAGGCGGATTAAATAAAAAGGTGATCCCAATGTATACTAACAAAAGATTCCCTTCCAATGGGTATGGTCCCGCTTTCCCCCCATTCGTGTACAGATTTTTTTTTCCAAGGTACAGAGCTCCAAAAAAAAATCCCAAGAGTAATGAGTCAATTTTTTTCCGGATCCTGCAGAAAAGCAGACCTCTAATGATGTTAAAAGGGCTTTAGAAAAATGGCCCCCCTAAAAATCCTTATGAAAACTTTTAAAAAAATCTACAATCAGAAAATATAAGGCTAAGAAGAAAAGACTTTGATCAGTATCGGGTCTTTTTTGGTACAGAAAGAAATGACGGGTATAGTACTTTCACATCTTTTTAAAGGGCAGGTTGCTTTTTTTGAAGACCGCATGTTTTTCGATTGCCATAGATTTGTTGTGTTGGGGTGTAATAAGTGAGCCCAGTTATTATTAGGGGATGGTTACAAAAAGCCCAGGGCTAAAGGGTTAGGTTAATAAACCCCCTCTTAAAGGGTAACAGTACACATTTATTATGTATTTTAACTGCTTAAAATTTATTTTTTTAAATGGGATAAACTGCCCCGATATTAATACCTCGAAAAAACAACCCCCGTGTATATGGCCAACCTCAGACCAGAAGAACACTTTGCCACCAATGGGAATGGCCTGTAGTCCTATTAGTATTCCGTTGGGGTCCGGAAGGGTCTTTCTTAAAATATCCCAAAAAAATAATAAAAAAAACCTCAATTTAACAGTTTTTTAATTTTATGGGAGGAACTTTTCTTTTGAAATGCCCTGGTAATTTAAGTGCTTTTAGCTCCTGTTGTGGAGAAATATTCTTTACACACCGCATAAGGGGTCCCAAACACATGGGCCCAATGCTGCCTTTGGGGGGTCTTTTGTCCCCCCCCTGAAAACCCAGGCCCCCCTCCCGGGAATATCGGGGGCCTGCCTTACCACCCCGGGCTAGAAAAATTTTCCTATCCCCCCTTTTTTTTTTAAAAAAGGGTTTTCTCACTAAAAAGCATTGTTTTTTTTTTAAAAAAATTTTGCAAAAAACAAGGGCCCCCCTTTGGGAATATATGTCCCCTTTACAGTAAACCTACCTATTTGAATTTTCCCCTCTTGTATGGGCTGGGATTAGCTCCTTTAGGGCACTATAAACTACGACCTGTTTGGGTCTCTGTTGGGTGTCCAGCACTTTGGGTTTCTATAGCTACAGACCTGGCTTCTACTGCAGGGGCCTTTTGTAAACACGCCAGTAAAACCCCGCCCCTGAAATTCACAAAAGAAATGAATTTAAAAAAAAAAAACAGGACGAATCAAAAGGAGTGAGACAACCCCCTTTTTCCCCATAGATGCTGAATTCAGTAGTAAAAGGCAAAAAGTAAGGGTTTGACAGAGGGGCGGGTCCTTTTTGGCCCCCCCTAAGCACCCACTTTGTGGGGTTTCCAGGAGTTTACAAACCAGGACCTTTCAAAAAACCCTTGGCCTCACCGTGACGTAAAGGGTTTCCAGGGAAAGCCCAGAGACAGGATTGACGGGTGACTGACAGTTGGCAAAACATTTAAAGTAAAAAAACGCAACCCCCAGTAAAAGCAAGCACCAAAAGTTGAAAACAATAAAAAACGTATTCGGCATCACTGTTTGGGTTAAAAGGGGGTTTTTTTCCACGAAACTAATGTTTTACGTGGGATCATTTCCCAAAAAGGGTATTTAATCACTTTTTCCCAAAAATATGTCATTAAAAAAAATTAATTTATGTGGAGCAAAAGCTTGGGCTTTACATGCCCTTGGTTTCCTGACAGTTTCTTAGATAACCCAGGGGCTGACAGGGGGCGATCTGGCTGCGTTTGCAAAAGTTTTTCAATTCCCTTTTCTGCGGCAGGGAACAAAGAATGAAGGGTTTTTAAGGGGTGGGAAAAAGTTTCTTTGTTTTTTTTGTATTTGAGAAAACCACTGGTTTTTAATGTAATTACTTGGTAAACATTGCAACACTTTTCCCGCTCTCTGCCACCCCCCGTCCCCCTTCCCCCCGCAGCCGGAATGAAAGAAGGTGCCTGCTGACCCTTTTCTTCTCTCTTGGCACAGAAAAAGGGAGAATTTTAAAGCAAATAGTTGTACAATTTAAAATTTCTCCTGTGGATTTTGCAAAACAATGGGTTTTCTAAAATACAGAGACTGAGTATCCCAACGTGCATGGGGGGGTGGAGTGATTTTTTACATCAAGAAAGGAAAGGGACTTTGGGTTTTTTTAAAAAACAATACAAAAGCCCCTTTTTTTCAAGCCTCAAGAGGGGGAAAATCACCTGTTAGGTGAGGAACCAACTTCCGTAAAACCCTTTTAACGGGCCTGGGGGTAATTCTGAATTTGAAAGGAATGAGGCTCCCTCAACTTCAATTTTTTTCCAAAATTTTGCAACTCCTTTAAACCCGTCCCGGGGTTAGAGAAAAACCCCGTTTTTATAAAAAAATTTTTCCCCATTGTATGAATAAAAATTTTTAAACTCACCCAAACCCCATAGTAGTGCGAAACCGTTCCAAAAGTTACCAAATACTTCAGGGCCCGAGTTTCCCCATTTATGCAATACCCTTTTTTTTTCCCCGTACGGGAAAAAAATTGATTTATAAAAAGCTTGTCAGCACTTTTAGAATACCCGTGAAAGTTCTACAGCACTGCGATTCCCATCTACAGCCGTTGGGGGGTGGTCCTAGAATATGAACCAAATTAAATCAATCTTAAAGGGGGGTGTTTTCGCTTCTTTAGTTTTGGGTGTTCTATGGAAGCCTTTTAAGCTCTTCACATCCCGAAAACCAGGGGCCTTTTTCTTCGCCTCCCCCGTGGGTTTTTTAACTGAAGGGGAAAGTTCTCATCCCCCCTTAAAAATTCCTTTCTGGCTCCAAAAGGGGCCCCCCCCACCCCCCTTCCCAAAAATCACTGTCCTTCCCTATTCAGTCTTATTTTGTAAAGGCTGTTTACATACCCAGGCCTGCATTCGTCTAAAATTCCCTTTTAAGAACTCAGACTGATCTCCAAAAGCTGGAGGTTTGCAAAAGTTGAATTCCCTCCAGGCACGATCCCTCTCCCTTCATGTTTACATTAAAGGGACCCAATTTTCACAAATTTTGCGTTTCTGAATTTTTAGCTTTCAGTGTCAATGGGGAGCAGTTAGCTGATAGAGTGGGAAATTTTTTTTCGGCCTTTACATGCAAAGGGAAGCATTAAGGGAAACCGGGGGTAAAAAATTTTGCCCGTCCCTTTTGATTAAAAGAGACAGCTGCAAATGTTTAATGAGGAGGCGCTAGCTGTATAGATTTAAATTGTTGCGGCCCCTTTAATTTTGAGTGAGAAAGGCCCGGAATGCCAAAACCCTTTAATACGGCCGTTCCCCGGGGGA
>JAODAL010071934.1:0-15327 GCA_025379985.1 Phyllomedusa bahiana
CATTATCCTTTATTGTGTGAATGACTTTACAGAGCTTAGTATCATCTGAAAAGATCTATATTCTACTGTGCAATCCCTGTGTAAGATCATTTATGTAAATGTTAAGGAGGATACTGAGCCCAGTGGTACCACACTAGTAACAGGGATCCAGTCTGAGTATGTACCATTAATTACCACCCTTTGTTTTCCAGCAGTGAGCCACTTGCTTACCCACTTGCACACATTTTCCCCCAGTCCAAGCATTCTCATTTTACTTACCAACCTTTTATGTGGAACAGTGTCAAATGCTTTAGAAAAATCGATATATATGACATCCAGTGCCTCACCCCTATCAAGTTTGGAACTGACCTCACAGAAGCTGATGAGATTATTCTGACAGGACTAATCCTTCATAAACCCATGCTGGATAGATAGTCCAGGATAGTAAAAACCTTCAAACATTTTACCCACAACAGATGTTAAGCTTACCGGCCTATAGTTTCCTGGATCTCTTTTTGACCCCTTTTTAAATATTGGCACCACATTTGCTTTGTGCCAATTCTTTGCGACATACCCCGTTATTATACAGTCCATAAATATTAAGAATAGGGGCCTATCTATCACATTATATAAAGGGGTTGTATAATTTCATTAAATGGTCTTCAGAATAAGGGAACAGTGAAAACAAACAACTTTGCAAATTGGATGTCATTAGCAAAGCTGTCTTGTTTTCACAGTGTCCCTTATTCTTCTTTTTCTGTAAACAAGTTCCCCATTGCTGTTCGGATTCCTCCTCCTGTCCTGTGGTTGGCTGAGGGGCTCTCTATTTTACATTCTGTCAGGGCCCCCAATTTCCAGAATCACGGGAGCGAGCATTCCTGTCTCTCTCACTCAGAGTAAGGGACCAGCAGGAATTTTACTCTGCATAAACAGAAGAAACACAATAACACTGCAGGGCTTCTACAATCAGAAAACTGCAGAAATGTGCCTCGATCCCTGCTTCTCTCACTCAGATTAAGGGGCCGTAGAAATTTCACTCTGCACACCCAGCAGAAACACACTGAAGCTGATTCTACAATCAGAAAACAGCAAAATTTTGCCTAACTCTCCTGCATAGAAGGGAGATCTGTGCCATTCATAGGAACACTGGATTAAACTGAAAAAAACCTCCAGCTGAGGAGAAGAGATTGAAGACTGAGTTCAATAGAAGACTTTCTAGATTGATGCAGGTATGTGGTATTTAAACAGCCTTTCAAAAAAAAGACTGCAGGGAGAGGAATAGTGAGATGTGGACTCAGACAGAGAGGTGTGGTGTGTGGGGGGGGGGGGGGGGTGTAAGAGGGCTCGGAAAGCCGCATGAACAGTAAAGGGGGGGGATGTGTATCCCCTTTCAGTTAAGAAACCCCAGTGGGAGGAGAAGAAAACGCACCTGGATTTGTGAGCGAGATATTGAAAATATTTAAAACAATGAACTAAAGAAGGATTCATCCCTTTAAAAACCCCGGGGGACAAGGGGTGTTCTCAGGATGGGGATTTTTTTTTTTTTTCGGTGGTTTTTTTTTAAATTTAACCAACCACAAAAAACCCAAAAATCTTGGGATTTTCATTTTTGCCCCAAATAGAAACAGAAAAAATCTTACTCATTAGAATCGCTGCCCGCCTTCAAAAAATTGGCATTAATTATTTCAATTTTTATCTTTTACTGACTTAACCGATCAGTGTTTTGAAAACTCAGGATACTGGACCACTGTAAACCATTTTTCCATTTCTCGAGTTATGTACTGTATGATTTAAAAGTCACATGTTGTGCTTTCTTGATAAAAAAATTACTTAGTCAGAATAAATGTATATGTTTTATTTTGTTTAAAAAAGTAGCCTAACTTTTTTTGTTTTTAAATTATAATCACGATGGCCCCATTTATCTGTCAAATGTCAAGAGTGTGGGTCTTTTGTCCTTTTTTATTTCATTAAGCAAATATATGCCCCCTAAAAAAAATGGTGTGTTTTTTTTGAAAAAATTTTTTGGGAGTCAAAATTTTTCAAATGGGAAAAACTTTTTAGTTCTAAATTTTTAAAAAAAAATGGCTGACAGTAAATTAAAATGGACCCTTGATTATCAATTATAAAAAACAGTTATCTTTTTTCTACTTCATTTCCCCTCTCTTGTTTTAATTTTTAATTTTAACTTTTTTTTTCAAACACATAGTACCCCTGGTTTCATTCAAAAGGGGTGTCTCTTGTTGCTCATCTGCAGCGTATTGATGTTTACATGAATGATGCAGTTTGCCATTAACCCTTTTGGTCCGTAACAAAAATTGTAACTTCCTTGTTCCAATACATTTGATAAATCCAGTTAAAAAAGACAGGAAAAAAAGGGTGAAGTGTGGGTAATCCACCCCTCCCCTTTTTGCCCCTGAATTAATTAGTGGGTTGAGCCAGGGAACCTTTACCGTGGGCCTGATTATGCTCAACCCGAAACATGTAAAGTTTTTTACTGAGGAAACCTTAAAAAATTTTTTGGGATCAAAAATTCCCTCATATTTTTGCCCCAAAAAAAAGATCCTTAAATATTCAAAGTTGTAGCGTTATGTTTCCCTTATGAGGTATGATGAGTACTGGATTAAACTTGACAAAAACTTGTGGGGTTCGTCTTTTTATTATTGCATTTCTTGTTTAAAAAACCCTATTTGCCTAAGGAATTTTGCTAAAGGAAAAAAGTTGTCTGAAAAAACCAAATATGGTCACCTCCTAAAAATTGTGAATGCATTGTAGAAATAAAAAGTTTAAGTCTGGGGAAGACAAAATTAATATGTAATAAGAAAGTTCTTTTATGAAATTCCTACAATATGGTCTGGCCTATAATGTTGGGTTTTTTTAAGAGGTCCAAATTTTTGGGTAGGTATCCAAAAACTGTGTTTGTAGTGGCTTATTGCATCTGAGGTGTTTAACCTGAAAAATATGGTGAGAACTTGGGGGTTTTTCATTAAAACTAAATCTTTAAAGAGCTGTAAGTAGTAGGAATTGGTGTAGCCCTGAAAAGATGGATGTGAGTGTAAGGTGGGGGCATCTCCGTAGTCTTGAAGATTGTGTTTTGCAATTGGTGTTCTGTTAACTCTTTTGCCCATAAAAATGTTTTGTAGCTTAGTGTGACTTGTTTATAACATTTTTTTTGGCTCTTAACTTTACCAAATTATTTTTAAAAAAACCTAAAATGTAATAACAGTGTATTTTGATCCTTGGTGTGTTGTATTCACTCTCAACCTGTAGGATCTTGTTTTAAACTTCCCATGCAGAGCCAATCGTCCCGTGAAAAGGTAGCAAAAAGAACGCAAAAAAAAACCTCTGCTTTCGTAAAAACCAAAAAGGTTCTTTTTGGGTTGTGAAGAAATTTGTTTTTTAAAGGCGGGAAAAAAAAATCTTGTCTTTTTTTCCCGAAACGCGAGGGAAAAAGGGTGGGGACCAAATGGGCCCTTTGGGTTGGTGGCATATGGCAGACCCAATTTAAAAGGAGCGGTAAAAACTCGGATTTTTTTGGGTTAAATTTTCGGGTTTGGGAAAAACCCGGGAAGTCTGCTTCCTTGTCTTTTTTGGGTGGGGGGTTACACGTTTGCAGGGGTTTGTAGGGTTTCCAAGCCCCCTTTTCCCTTTCGTTGTTCCCCACTTAAAGGGGGTTTTTCATGGGACTTTTTTAACTTTTGGCCCTGGCATGGCCTTTCCCAGCTTTCTGTAAAAAAAACCAAAACCCGTTAAAAAACTTACGGATCAAAAAACAGTTTTTTGGGCGTTGGGGACAAGTAGAGATAGGAACAAATTGCATGTCCCACTTGGCGATGTTAAAGTCTTCCATTGTCCTCAGAGTTGTTGCCCCAAAATCCCAGTTGGAGTTGTATCACCAGTGCTTTTGGGGTGTCGGGAGGTGGGGGGGAATTTGATTAGGAAATTTTACTAAAATTTTTTTCCCATTTAGTGAAAGTTGAAGTACCCTCTGGGGGTGGTTTTGTATTTCCCAAATAAAACAAGAGGTAAGACATCGGGCCACCTCATTTTCAGTCTTTTTGCAAATTTGGAAAAATATTTTTGAGGGTATGGAAAATTTATAACTACTTTTTCATTTTCTTAGCATAAAGGGTTTGTAATACATTCCCAGTGAGTGAAAAGTAAGTCCATGATTACTGGAAAAAAAGGGGGGTACGGGATTTTTAAATTTAACACAAAAAAAGGGGGACTTTAAAAATAATCTTCCTCCCTTTTGGGGGTTATGAAGTCTCCCTGTAGGATTTGGGAAAAAGGGCCCGTGGTTGATGGGAGGTGTGAAGGTAAAGCTCTCATTGTCCAC
Organism: Phyllomedusa bahiana; assembly: GCA_025379985.1. NCBI lineage: Eukaryota > Metazoa > Chordata > Amphibia > Anura > Hylidae > Phyllomedusa > Phyllomedusa bahiana. The sequence continues at coordinate 4,316 of JAODAL010071934.1, forward strand.
CAGCACCTGCTGGAGGCACATATGGCCTTTTAAAAAAGGGCCCTTTTGAAGGATAAATGGAATTTTTTTATATTATGGTATATTTTCCCAGGTGCCCCTCAACCTGAAAAAATTTTTTACTTGTCAGGCCCATTTGTCAATTTTTAAATCTGGAAAGGGGCTTTTCCCCTAGTCGGCTCCTGCACCCTTTGGAAAAAAGGTTTAATTTTCTTTAGTTTTGACAAAAACATGGGTTTTCCCTTTTGAGAGAACAGGTTTCAGGTTCCCAAAATTTTTGTCTGGGGTAGTTAAGGGCCCCCATAATAAAAAACCCCAATTTTGATTTTGTTGCTTCATCTTTTGCCCGCCCGATAATTTCCCTTCCCTGGGGTTTTTTTTTGTTTGGGGGGCCCATTTGCGACTTCCCAAATTTGAAATTTTATTACTGTTATTACCCCCATGTATATTTACCCATAATGATTCCACCTGTTCCTTACCTGTACCTATATCTTCCACAGTGTTGGCTTCAGACAGGATTTTACATAGAGACATACACCTTCCCCTTCCGGTGTTTACAGTCACTTCTAAATAGACAGTAACCCTGTAAGTTAACTGTCCAGTCGTAGCTCTCATCCAGTCATGTCATCCAGTCAGTTATCCCCACTATGTCATATTTTTCTTCAGCAATTAATAATTCTAGTTCATTTATTTTGTAGGTCAGACTCCTGGCATTGGTTAGCTTGCAATGTATAGATTTTTCAGTTTTTATTCCTTTCTCCCTATTCTTTTTATTGCTACACCCCCTCCCTCCATTCCATCCCCTGATTTATTACTAATACCCAGCTTTCTATCTTAACTATCTTGCATGCTATATGTGTAGACACCCTCCCCCCTAGTCCCTAGTTTAAATATTCCTCCAGCTTCCTGGCCATTTTGTCCAGCTGCACCCTCCCCATTTAGGTGCATCCCATCCCAAGCATAGAGTCTGTAGCAGACAGAAGTCAGCCCAGTTTTCCAAGTCCCTCTTTCCTACACCTATTTTTGAGCCACTTATTCACCTCTCTAATCTCCCTCTGCCTTTCTGGTGTGGCCCGTGGAACAGGTAATATTTCTGAACATATTACCTTTGAGGTCCTTGCCTTGAGTTTTGGACTAAGTCCCTAAAATCATTTTTAAGGACACTCCACCTACCTCTAACTTTGTCATTGGTGCCAATGTGGTCCATGACAGCTGGAATCTCACCAGCCCCACCAAGCAATCTGTCAGCCCGATCCGCGATATGTCGAACTCGGGCCACAGGTAAACAACATACTGTTCAACGATCCTGGTCTTTGTGGCAGATTGCCCTATTTGTGCCCCTTATAATGGAGTCCAAAAATATTATTACCCTTTTGCTTATTGTGTGTGTGGTATAATATATATATATATATATATATATATATATATATATATATATATATATATAATATATATTATATATATATAGGTAAAACAGAATCCACTTTTCACAATACATAACTGTCACAAATCGAAATCCTTCTCTCTTTGCACAATGATCCCTACACAAGTCACAGAGTACCCCCACAACACTCTATTAACAGTGGAAGTTGGTTATGTAGATCCTCTGGGTCACCACGAGAGATGGAGATGCAAACCATGAAAGGGAGCGAGGTTTAAGGGGCCCCCAGTCTTCACTGTAGCCCACCACAAGGCCAGATAGACTTTGCAGCGGGGATCCCCTAGATTGCTACTTCTGATGTGGTCGGCTGGGGGATACGTGAATCAGATTGCATCAGATGGGGAGGCTTAAGGCAGCGTGAGTGGCATAGCTGGCCCTCATTAATAACCTCATCTGTTTTCCAATCCAATGCAGGAGCATGCAGCTGTAACCATGGAAGACCCAGTAGAACTGTAGCAGACGAACAAAGCAGAACATAGAACAAGATCTTCTCCTTGTGAGACCTTCCAGCCTGTAGAGTCAGTGGCTAGGTACGGAACAGAACGGGTTTAGGGATGAGCGATATTATCGCCAAAAGTTGAAATCGGCACAGTTTTTAGGCTTAGCGGAAATTTCCGATCACGCGATAGTTTAGGTGACAATCTTACAGATAATCTATTACTATCGCACCATTTTCAGCGTTTCCTGTCATTTTGGTGGCCAGCCAATCCGCTCCGAGGATAGAGGGGGGTTAGGAGGATGTACAACGTCACCACTTTGCAGTGTATGTATCTCAGCTCTGAGAGAGAGTTTATTCTAATACAAGAAACCATCCACCTAGCTACAGCGTAGAATAGAGTTAGATTAGAGAATTTCACTTCTTATTTAGTTAGGGAAAGTTTTAAAGATATCTTCTGGTGTGTCCAGCCGTGAGGCTGCGGGGGAGGGGGTGGGGGGTTTGGTCAGTAGGAGAGGCTATTGAAAGGAAAGGAGATATTGTGCAGCTCAGTGTGTTCTGTGACCTTGAATTGAAAAAGCATGGTCTTTTACCACTTTTTTGGAGGTGAAATTGTCCTTTTTGTTTTTAAAGTTCTATTGTAATCACTGCGTGTCAGTGTTCCCAAAAACCGGCATAACTTATCCCTATAACTTTTAAATAGTTTTATTGCAGTCCGTGCGTCTGTTTGCTGCAAGGAGCTCAGTTGTACGCATATTGTGTTATACATATTTTATAGTAAATTGCGCCTGTACTAAGTGGTGTGAAGACCGCCATATTAATCCATATAACATTGAAATACTTTTATTGCAGTCCCTGCGCCTGTTTTTCGCAGAGAGCTTAGTTATACGCAAATTGTGTTATACATGTTTTATAGTAAATTGCGCCTGTAGTCAGGCCACCATATTAATTCTTATAACATTTAAATACTCTTAGTGCATTCTGTGCGTCTCACTGGAGCAGAGAGCTCAGTTGTATGAAAATTGTGTTATACATATATTATAGTAAATTGCGCCTGTAGTCAGTGGTGCGAAGGCCGCCATATTAACCCATATAACATTTAAATACTCTTATTGCATTCCGTGTGTCTGGTTGGCGCATGTAACGGTCAGTGCTAGTGGATCCTCTGGACCACCACAAGCGATGGTAATAGCCATGCCAGGGAGAGGAGTCTAAGCAGGTCCGGTTTTCACCAGAGCTCGCAGCAGAGCGGGATGGACTTGCTGCGGCAGATTGCTACCAGGTCGCTACCCCTGACGTGACTTGCTTGTAGCGGCGGCCTTGGTGCAGCGTGGTACAGAATCATAAGGCAGGCTCGTAGTCGGGGACAGGCAGAAGGTCAGGACAGGCGGCAATGGTTCGTGCTCAAGGGACGGAGGCTGAAGGGTACGGTACACAGTAATGGCAACAAGACACAATAGAACGCTTCCTCTCTAGGCTCGGGGCACTATCGATTCGGCAAGGTGCTAAGGAAGGGGCAGGGCTTAAATAGGGTCAGCACCCGGTGAGACCAATCACCGGCGCACTGTCCCCTTAAATTTGCCTGTAGTACCGCGCGCGCACTCGGCTGGCAGCAGGAGCGTGCGCCGGGACGAGAACAGGAGCGTGGCGAGTACTGGGCTGCGGCGCCGGCCGCAGCTGGGTATGCTGCGGAGGTGCAGGTGTGCCTGCGACCCGACACGGGGGTCGCAGGGACACTCGTAATAGTACCCCACCCTTTGGCCTTCCCCTCTTTCTGGCCGCAGAAATTTAGACAAGCGGTTCCAATCCAGGATGTTCTCCTCCGGCTCCCATGACCTTTCCTCTGGCCCAAACCCCTTTCAGTCCCAACACAGGGGTTGCAGGGACACCCGTAACAGCGCAGAGAGCTCAGTTGTATGCAAATTGTGTTATACATATTTTATAGTAAATTGTGCCTGTAATCAGTGGTGCGAAAGCCGCCATATTAATCCATATCACATTTAAATACTCTTATTGCAGTCCCTGCGTCTGTTTTGCACAGAGAGCTTAGTTGTACGCAAATTGTGTTACACATATTTTATAGTAAATTGCGCCTGTAGTCAGTGGTGCGAAAGCCGCCATATTAATCCATATAACAGTGAAATATTCTTATTGCATTCCGGGCGTCTGGTTGGCGCAGAGAGCTCAGTTGTACGCAAATTGTGTTATACATATTTTATAGTAAATTGCGCCTGTAGTCAGTGGTGCGAAGGCCGCCATATAAATCCATTTAACATTTAAATACTCTTATTGCAATCCGTGTGTCTGTTTGCCGCAAAGAGCTCACTTGTACGCAAATTATGTTATATATATTTCTTCCACCAGACCACATTTCACAGGTATTCGATAGAAACAAAAATGTTTCTAATCCTTGTTGGCCGGTGGAAATTAGAGGGATTTAAGAATATCTGTCATCTGCTGTCTTTGCAGTACAGTTTCTCAATAAGAGACTGTGAAAAACTCTTCTATACCTTTTACATTTTTATCTTTCTGAACATGGAGCGAACTACAGGTGGTGAGCGAGCAAAGAGGGGTGTAATGGGTTACTTCTGGCAATTCTTATTTACCACCTCACCAACGCCTGCAAAGCCGGGCACACATACGACACACAGATACCGGCTTAAGATCATGGTGCACGACTATCTGCGTCTCAACACTGATGTTTTTGGATATTTTCCGGACCCAATTGACTTTAGGGTATCCAAAATGGATGAACGGCCCGAGCTCGCTCGCCACGCCATAGAGGTGTTGTCCTGCCCAGCAGCAAGCGTCATATCTGAGCAGACCTTCAGCACAGCCGGAGGAGTCATTACAGACAAACTCATCTGACTTTCCACAGATAATGTGGATCGTTTGACTTTCATCAAGATGAATCAGGCATGGATCTCTGATGTTGTGGCCCCAATTGCTGAGGTTACCGATTAGTTGCCGGTCTACTTCACATTCCTCTTGAAAAAAATTTTTTTAAATGATCATTTCTTACTGTAATTTTTATTCTCAGTTCCCAAGAGCTCATTTTGCTGGTTTTGCGGTGTGGAGACTGTAAAAGACACCAATTGTAAACGGTTTCATGAAAAAAACGTAACATCTTTAAAATTTTTCGCACTGTCAATGGTTTATGGGTCATGGTGCTGTGAGATACAGCTATAATCAAGGTCCTTTGAAACAGAAATATGGCGTCTAAGTGGCCTTTCTCCCTTACAATTTTTAACAGTGACTGAGAAGTCATTTTTATAATTTTTTTGGGTCATGCTGCTGTGAAATCCAGCTATACTACAGGTCCTATTTTAAAAAATGTGGTTTCTAACAGACATTTGTTCTTCACAATTGTCAACAGTGGCCAAAGGTCTTAGCTCACACTTCCGCTTCCGCATTCTGCTTCAGCACTACTGTTTTCGTTGCTGCGTCATAAGGGCATTTTTGCCGTGTTAATAGATGACGGACGCCAGCGCTCGCTCTCACCGCACCCACTGTAACTCCGGTCCTGCTAGCTGCACCTGCGTGTTAATAGATGACGAACACCAGCCCTGGCTCTGACTGCACCCACTGTAACTCCGGCCCTGCTAGCTGAACCTGCGTGATCCATGTTTACAGCCTCACCTGCCTTGATCAGTTATTTCCTTCAACCCACATGACAGTAGAATGCAGGATTTTCAGACAGGCCTCGTTGACCTGGGGACATCTGTTTCGTTTGCTTCAAATTCTAATGTCACGGTGGAACAATGTCACCAGTAAAATGGCAAGTACCTCTAGCCAAAGCAGTATTGGAAAACTAGTTGTTTTTAATATAGTTTATTTCTTATTGTGAAATTTTATGCTGATGGTCCATAAGGGCACCTGTGCGGGTTTTTGCGTCATGCTGCATTACAGGATATGGATAGTCAATGTCCATTTCACTAAAATACTGCTTCAAAGACTACTTTCTTCCAGCACTTTTTAATCTGTGGGTCATGCAGGTTTGAGGGTCATGCTGTGGTACAGGACTGGTATAGTCAATGTCCTGTTCACCTAAAATGGTGGTTCAAAGACTCCTCTTTCCAGCACTTTTTAATCTGTGGGTCAGACAGGTATAAGGGTCATGCTGCGGTCCAGGCCATGGATAGTCAATGTCCAGTTCAACTAAAATGATGGTTCAAACAATACTGCCTTCTGGCACTTTTGAATTTGTGGGTCATGCAGGTTTAAAGGTCATGATGTGGTACAAGACCGGGTTAGTGAATAGTCTGTGACTTTTTTTCTGTGACTCTTGTTGCCTCATTATCTTGCCTAAGATGCAGCACGTATCCAGTTTACTGTTGTGGATGTTAATTCCAGCTTCTCCACCCCTGTTTGTGTGTAAGAATGAAGCTCTTCCTCTCCCATAGACTTTAATGGTCATCAGCGATAATCTGTTATCGACTATCGGCATGATAATTGACGATATCGACTATCGACTCGATAACGATAGTTGACACAATTGCTCATCACTAAACAGGTTCTTTCAGAATCTCTCCATTGATAGATGAAAATTGCATAGGCTTTTCTAGACAGAAGACAGGCAGGCAGCAGTTCTGAGTGGAACCAGAGTCCACTATGGCAGTGACTTGAAAACAGAGGCCAGAAGTAGAATTGAGGGTTACCGGTGTGGTCATAAGAGGAGATGTCTTCACCCAGGGTTGCCTCATCCACAAGACCTAGACACAAAGGTTTCCAGGGCGCAGTCGGGCAGACTGGACAATTTTTTAAGATGTGCTCAGCACTGCCACATTATAAGCACAGGTTCAGACTGCGCCAGCGAGTGTGTTCCCCTCACAATATATGAATACTGTCCACCTGCATAGATTCATCTTGAAGAAGCACAAGTGCCAGGTCAGGGAGACTTGGGGAAACAGGTGAAAGGCAAGCAAGATGCTAACTGTTGGAGACGCTCTAACTCTTTCTCGCTCTGAAAAATGGATGTCAATCCTGGAAACTAGAGCAATGAGGTCATCCAGAGTAGATGATAGATCACAACCAGCCAGCTTGTCCTTGATTTGTCTGGCGATGCCTTTGGAGACGGCTGCCAATAGGACATCATTGTTCCAGGAAAGCTCAGAGACCAACGTGATTGGAGTTTTGGCCCATCATGGAATCGCCCTGCCTGAAATGGAGCAAAGAAGGTACAGGATAGATATTGTGCCAAGGCTCTTCAAATACTTTATGGAAGGGGCACTAGAATTCTGACTACAGGCTTAAATCTATGTGGCTCTTGTAAATCAAATCTCTTCAATGCTGTTACTAGAAGCTTAGACAAATGGCTGAGATTGTGCAGTATGTCAAGGCACAATACTCTAAGATGCCTGCAGGGCTATTATTACCGTCGCCCTGGTAAACGGCTGCCTGGATCTCGATCCCGTGAATGGGCTCAAGTGCTAGCCACCACTTGGTAGGATATAGATAATGCTATCCCCGGGCAGGGGAAAGTGTTGATCCGGCACGCTTCTTTGCAAATAAAGTTTCCTCGTTAGTAAAAAAGTTATACTTTATTATTAAAAGCACAATGGGCTCATGCCACTGTTACAATTAAAACAAAGATATAAAAGAATGTTGCTTTACGCGTTTCGCGCGGAACACCAGTGCTTCTTCAGAAGCATATAACAATCCTGATCGTCTGTTATTTAAATAGACAAAAACCAACTGTCAAATTTCAATTAAATAACATTTCACCAATCTATATCATTGTAACAAAAAGGCATCTTTTGAAATGTAAGGCCTCGTTCACACGGCTTATTTGGGCACGGATTGGCGCCGTACTCCGCGCCGGATTTGCGCTTGCAGTACGGCCCCAAAATCCGTCGGAGTAATTTACGGTAATCCATGCTCTCATAGAAAAACAGTGGTTTCCCGTCGTCCTCCCCGCTAGGCGAAATCCGCCGGCGGGGGGAAAGAAAGTGACATGCACATTATTTTACGCCGCGTACGCGCCGTAAACAATGCATTGTCTATGGGGCCGAGAAGCAGCGCCCCCACCGCGCGCCGGCCCCGCCCCCGTCCCGCCCCTTATTCACGGCGGATTTGTGAGTTCAATACGGCTCACAAATCCGTCGGGAATAAGCCGTGTGAACACGGCCTAAGAGTATTCTTGATTGTGCGGAGTACCTGTCAATCATAGTCACATGATCGGGTGTTGTTAAATAAAGGCATGAATAGAGAACCACGGCATGAAAATAACTCTAGTGATCTAACTAATTGTTTCTATACTCTGTCAGAGTGACGTGTCTAGGTATTTAATTGGTGAAATCTTTGAATGAACGAAAACCTGAATGGGGAGAAGTATGTCAGATGTTTCAAGAGCGCAACCGCCCTATTAAACGGGCTTTTGTCTATATCGTACTTTATTTATATACAAAAGCCATAGTTGGTAACTATCTCAGAATTTTGACATTTATGTATCACGTCGTATTTAGTCCCCAAAGTATAATAAAGAAACTATTATATTCTTATATGTAGAGTTTTTTTTAGGCTGACTTCTATCTAGTTTAGAAACATACAATAACATATAATTTTCTATTATTTCTGAACAAAGCTATACTTTAGAACCTAACCAGTTATACCTCATATATAGTACCATCAGATACATATTGCCACCTAAACAAAGTGGTAAATAACCTCAAGTGTCTATGTCCTGCTAACTTGGTATCTACAATAATCGTTTTCTTCACTGGAAAACTATTACACCCTGTGATTACCCAAAGGGTATATGCCAAAATGATTATAGACCCCCTCTAATATAAAGAAAGTAATAATAAAAAAGTATTAATAGTAGCCTTTAACTGCAGCTACCCCATACAACCTCAAACTATTTTACCTCTTATATATATACACAACTATTACAGAATTGTCTCAATTGTATCATTTAAGCCTAATGGTGTGCAGTTTGCAATAAATGTATCCAATAAAGTTCTTTATTATGAAGAGTTTGGAAACGATCATGATGTTCAGCAAGTACTGTATCTATAGGTGTAATTTTAAAGACTGAGAAATCCTTATCATGTTTTTCTGTACAGTGTCGGGCTACACTTTGGAGCAAGTCGCCCCTTTTGGTGCAGGCTTGGTGCCCGTTCAAACGGACATGCAATGGGCATGTGGTCCTGCCCACGTACTGCACAGAGCAAATACAGTCCATTACGTATATGACGTATGTGCTCTTGCAGTTCAATGGATATTTTTTAGTATAGATTTATTGGTGGGTAACAGTGTAATTTTTTTTTAGTTGTTCTAATGCTGTGACAGCATTTGCATTTGGTAGTTCCACATGGTTGACTTCCTCCATTTTTGTTATCGTTTACTGAACAGTTTTTTATACGGCTTGGTGCTATTAACCCTTTAATATTCGGTGGTCTTTTAAAGATTAAGTTGGGATTCTCAGGTAAAATTTTGGCCAAATGGGGATCTTTCTTCAAAAGATACCAGTGTTTATTAATATGGGGCTTAATCACTGAAAAAGATGAATTTTAAAAAATTTAATCAGAGAGAAACGGGGGTTTTTCCGAGTTTATGCTAGCTGTTTGGTTTTTACTCCCTTTTTTCCCGCAAAACGGCCTGGGTTTAAATGCTTTTATTTTTTTTATGGATCGATAAAAATTGTTTTTGGATAATTTTTTTTCAAAACTAAATTTTCCTCAGGAAATAAGCTTGTTTTTTAAAAAATTTTCATCATTTGTACATTTTTTCCTGTTTTTCTTAAAAATTTAATTTTATGGGGGTGTTTTAAAAAACCCGGCTTAAAATGTGGCCCCTGTTGTAAACAAAATTTTTGTTTTATTGTCCCCCCTTTTAAAAATATGTTCTGTGATGAAAGAATTATCTTTGACAAAAAATAAATAAAATTTTAGAAATTCTATTTCTTTTAGAAAGGACATAAACAATAAAAAGGATTTCCCCACCCTTTTTGTTTTTTTCATTTTGTTTCTATAAATCCCAGTGCACTTTTTTCCCTTTATTCCCGACCAGATAAAAAGAGGTCCCCAAAAAACGGGTTTTTATATGCCTTTTGTTCACAAAAAAAGGTTTATGGCCCGTAAATATGTTCTTGTTTCGAACGCCCAAAAAACAAAAAAAGCGAAAAAGGGCCGGGGCAACCCCCAGTTCCCATGGGGCCCTACCCTTTTTTTGTTTTTAATTTCCCTCCCTAAACAAAGACTTTTTTTTCCAAAAATTTTTCTTTAGCCTTTTTAAATTAAAACCCTCTTTTTTTTTTTGGGAATGGTGTAACAAATATTTAAGGGTTTTTTGGGAAAACAATCAAGACCTAGTTGGTGTTTTATATTAGAAACAAAGGTTGATAGGGCAGCAGTCACTAACAAAAAATTTCCCGGGTTTATATTTAAATTTTCCCTTTCCCAAAAACGTAAATTAAGTGGGCTTTTTTCTTTTAAGGGAGCTCTCTAATGAACTAAAATGGGGTGTAGATTTCAGCTTATGTAGTGTGACAAATTTACTCGTTTTTTGAGTTTTCCCCCTATGATCGGGCGGGGCCCGGAGGATTAGTTATAAATTTTTGGGGAATTTGGGTAGAAAATAAAAAAAATTTTTTTTTGGGGCCTCTTTTTAAAATAAAATTTTTCTCTTTTTTTTCTATGGTATTTTTTTTTGAACATATTCTTTTAAAACTTTTTACCTGTTTTTTCAAATCTGGGGAAAAGGGTCGTTTTTTACAATTTTTATTAAAAAAAACGATCATTTAAAATGTTATTGCCTCTTTCGATACGTATTAAATCCAAAAAACACTGTTCCCCCCCCCCTTATCCCCTTGAGGGGGGATAAAATAATTTTTTTTTTGATTTTTTTTTTAATTTTTCAAAGCAAATAAATTTGAAGTCTTCTTTAAAGGCTTTATTTTGGGGTTTAATTTGACCCCGCAATCTCCCGAAAAGAATTTTTTTAAGATGCCCCTGGGTTTTTTCCGGAAAAAAAATTTATTTTCACTTTTTGATCTTTATGTTTAGGGACTTTAGACGTTGGGGGGAAAAAACGGATTCATCTCGAAAAAGTGTGGCCCCCGGGTTTAAAAATTTTTGGGGGAAAATTTTTGGGAAAACTGTGAATAATTCAAATTGATCGATGTTTTTTGGGGGGGCA
>JAODAL010071935.1:0-15327 GCA_025379985.1 Phyllomedusa bahiana
TGACCTACAACACTTTTCATTGTGCCATTTTTGGACCCATGCGCTGCGGGGGGCCCCGGCCGGGGAAAACCTACACCTGTGTCTTTGGGGCCACTCTGGGGCCCTATTTTCCCGTTTTTGCCACCCCAAATTACCCCCATTGTGCCACTGTCTGACCTCATGCTGTTTGGGCTGCCCCCCGTCACCTCCCCTCTGTCCTGTTGTTGCCACCTAGCCCTAGCTTGTTTTTTTCCGGGCTGTCGTGCCATGACTTTATCAGGCTCCCATTTCCCCTTCGGGTTTTTTGGCCCAGTTTTGCCTCTTAAGTCCCTGGGGGAAATTTTATAGGGGGTGCGATTCAAAGAGCGGCGGCAGCGTTTCGGGTTATTTAAAAAACAAACATTGTTTTAAAGGGAAAAAACCCAAAGCTCCCTCTGCAAAAATTTAAAGGGCATGGAAAAAGGGTTCTAAGCACCTGGACTCTGGAAAGGCTGGAAATACCCTTTTTTTTTTAACGTGATTCCCCGAAGTAATTGGGAAATGAAGTTATTTTTTTTTCCCGAAAAATCGGCAATCTAGCCCTTTTATTAAAAATTACCCTGGCCATATAATATATTATGAAAAACTTAGGGGATAGGTTTATGAAGTTACATGAATTATATTGTTTTGAGGTTTTACCTTGGGGGCCATATTTTCTTGACAACGATATCAATACGGGTCACGTGGACACAAATTATTTTTATTTTGGCTAAAAATAAAAAATTTTAAAAGTTTTTTTCTATTTGCGGGGGATGGTTTTCTAAATTAGATTGTCCCAATAATAAATTAAAAACCCAAAAGCTATTACATCAAAGAATGCTATTTTCATGTTTAAGAAAAAAAATTTTGAGGGGTTCCTTTTACCATTTGCCATTTTCTATATAGTTTTTTTGCACCCCTACATCTATCCCCCCTGTGCCCTTTTTTCCACAAGTTTTACAACCCAGCCAGATCCTGGATATTTTTTAAATTGGGTTTTCTTCCTTTACTTTTTCCCAAAAAGGGAGTAGGGGGAAAAAATCGGGAAGGCTTAAAAAAACCCCCAGACTTTTCCCTGCAACCATTTTTTTCCAAAGGTTTTTTTTTTTTTTTTTGCAGTGATTTTTGGGAAAAAAAAGGGAAAAAAATAAAAAAGCCTGTCTTTGTGTTTTTTTTTTTTCCCTTTTGCTTAGCTGTGCCAAGTGAGAAAAAAAAAAATTGTGAACAAGGAGGGGGTGGGGGGATCTTTAATCAGAGGCTTTGAAAAATAGAAAAATTTTTCTGTAAAAATAAAGTGTATTTTACATCTCAAAGAGGGACAGGGGGGGAGTGGTAAAAGTGGGGATTGTAAAAGATTGCCTCAGGGTAAAAACCAATGAGGTTAAGAAAAATTAACTGAAAACACATTTTTTAAATTGCCAATGAAATTGCGGGTTACTTCATTTAGCCCCCTTTTTAAATAAACACAGGCAAAAATTGGGAAATAGTTCCCCGGTTTTATTTGCAGAGCGCTCGGTTACTAATCAACACTGTAAAGTTTTCCAAAACGTTCGAGGCTCCCTCCAGCCTCTGAATCCAAAAAACATTCCTTTAAAGCGCCCCGGGGGCCAAATTTCACTGGGCCCTGCTTTCCTTTTTATGCTTTTTTACTATTTTTCCACTTGTACCTAAAAAAATTTATGTCGTCTCAAAAAGGCATAGTTTCATTTCCTAAAAAAATTTATAACTTTTTATTTGTCGTAATCCCCCCTTCTTTTTTAAAAAATTTGGGAACTGTTTTCTCAAAGCAGAATATTTCCCCATGATGTGTTGGTTAAAGGGAATTTGGGAACCCAAAGTGGGTTTTTAAAATGGCCCAAAAAGGAAAATTTTTTTTTCCTTTTAAAAAATTTTGCTGAAAGACTGGGCTGTAAGTTAAAAATTTTTGGTGAAAATTAAAAAAATTTTTTTATTTTTAACATAGAGCCCAATTTTTCTTCCTAGGGGGAATAGGGGAAGGGCCGGAACCTAGGAAAATTTCCCTTCCTATGAACACATGCACATATTATGGATAAAAACAGCTAAAGTTGGTTTCAAGAACTTAAAAACCCTTTTGTAGGGAAAAGTAAGAAGGTATGAAAGCTTTAGGCCCCCAATATTATTGCCCCTATGATTTCCCTTGCCATAGGGGGAAAGGGTAATGGGGCCCCATCTTTTTTACCCCTTTCTGAATTTAACAAAATTTCCCAGGAAAAGTGTATTGATGATCATGCCTCCAAGTGGTGAATACATATATAAGTAAAAAAAAAAAAGTTTTACAAATATAAATCCATAAACGTCAGATTTTAAAAAATTAAGTAACATTTGTACCCTTTTCTGTAAAGTTTGTTTAAAGGGAAAAATTTTTCTAGTCCCAAATTTTGCATTCTTTTTTTTGTCATTTTTTGTCTTAAAAAAAGTCGAATAAAAGTGATCAAAAAGTTGCATGTATCCCAAGATGGTACCAATAAAAAATACACATCATCCTGTCAAAAATTCACCCTCACTTAGGTTCATAAGTGAAAGAAGAAAAAGTTATCACAGAAAATGGTTCTGCAGTGCAAATTTAAAGACTAGTTTGCTATTAGCCCCAATATTGCAGGTTTGTTCTTTCTGCTCCCGGTAACCCCCAGCCCTCTTTTGTAAAAATTTTGTTTACTGTACGATCTTACAATTTAGTAAAAAGTGTGGGTGCTGTTTTTTGTGTTTGCCAGCCCCTGCCGACCCCAAAAATATACTAATTTTTGTGGGTGTGATTAAGAAAATTTTATGTTGCCCCCCAGTTACGTCCCCGTTTGGGGGCCGAAAGGGTGGTGAAATTTTTAGGTTTCACAGCGCCCAAAAAAAATGTAAAAACAATTTCGCCCCTATCCAGAACTAAAAAAAAAAATTGTGCCGGGTTACCTTTAATTAAAAAGTACCTATTCTGGGCTTTACTTATTTTCCCCCCTTTGAGCAAACCTAAAAAGTTTTTCTATTCCATTTTTTTTTAAACCCGAGGACTGCCTTTCATTAAAATGGTACAGTCAAAGAAAATTCAAATTTAAATTTTTTTTCCCCCAAAAAAAAAAAGCCCTCATTTTGTCTATTTAGATGAAAAATGAAAGCATTATGGCTTTTGGAAGGCAGGGAGGAAAAAGCAAGCGGAAAAAAGCTTTGGGTTTAAAAAAAAAAGGGACCCAAATTTTGGGTTTCTATTTTTTTTGGCCACAATTTCTGGTGAAACTGTGACTTAAAGACCAACACTTTAAGGGGGCCCCAAGTTTGAAAAAAAAATGTTGGTCTTAAAAACCCCTTGTGCCCAAAAGCAACCAAAAACAGATGCCCCCTTTTATTTAAAAAGTGCTCTGGAAGAAAAGAGAGGGGCGTCTATTGGTTTTATGGGCAACAAAGGGGGAATTTTTTGAATTGTAGTTATCATAAAATGTGGCCCTAAGGGTGATCCCCCGGCAATGGACAAATTCCGGCCCGGTTTTTCGGCCGGTATTTGTCCCGGGTTTTTCGGGGCCCTTTCCCCCGCGGGTGAGCGGAGAAAAAGCCCTCCCCCCCCCATTGAATTGTTCATATTCTGTCCGGGAAACCCCCATGGAAGGGAAAGAACATGTTAAATGTTTTGGGCCCCTGGACCACCGGCGGCAAAAAAGTCTGGGCGGCAAAAAACCCGTGAGTTGGGGGGGTGCAGGGCCCGGGTTTTTCCCTTTTGGGGACAAATTTTGCTTTATTTTCGGCCGGTTTTTCAGCCCGGAAAAAACCCGGGCCCAAAAACCCGTTCCCCTGGGGACATGGCCTAAGGCATGGTTTAAAAGTATGTTAAAATAAAAGAATTTTGGGTGGTGGGTTTGAATCAGGGTTTACGCTGTATCCTCCTCAGAATCTGTGCCCAAAATTGCTGTTACCCCTTTTTTATTTTATCCCAAAGGGAAAACCCGCACCTCAGTGGATGGGCTGATTTTAAATCAATGGGTGACAGAAAATCGGGGTTTTTGAAGAAAGTGGGGCTGGGCTGATTTCTTTTCATAGGAAAATGGAGGCTGGAATCTGCCTCTAAATTGAGCATCAGATCCCCGTTTAAAAAATTAAAAACTATTGTTTTACTTTATTAAGCCCCCCGGCCTGGGAAAAAGGCCCTTTTAAAGGGGGTTTTTTCATTACAAGCTTTTTGTAGAATTTAGCCGTTTTTTATCGTTTCAGTTTCAAAAACCGGGGGGAGTTTTCTCTTTCCCCGTTTGGTTTTTGTTCTCCTCCCCGGAAAGGGGTGTCTTCCCCCTCCTGAAGAGTTATGACATCATTCTGTGTGAAGCCCGTGGAAGGGAGGGACCTTTTAGCTCCTGCCAAAGGTTTTTTTCTTGGGCTGCAAAAGCTGTCACCTTTCTTTCCCCGGGTGCACAAGCTCCTTGTAAAACCGAACCCCCGCATTAAATGTAATCAAAAAAACCTTTTTTGTTTTGGGGAAACAGGGTTTTAAACACAGGCCCGAAAATGCAGTGTATAATTTCTGTGTTTTTTTGGGGGGGGGGGTGAGGGAGTGTTTTGAGGGTTTTGTTTTTATAGTAGGGGGGTTTGGGAGTGTATAAGGGGTGTTTAAAGGGGGTAGATCAGTGTATAACACTGTGTTATATGGGGGAAAAAAAAAGAGGGAAATTATTTTGTTTCCCCAAAATTTTGACCCCCCCCCGAAAGTAAGAAAAAAGCAGAGTTTTTTTTGGGGAAATTTCCCCAATATAAGGCCCCCCGAAAATAAGACATAGTGGGGAAAACATTGCTGCAGCTCCCCATACACGGGCCGTCCCCAAGGGGGGGCAGAGAGAAAGATGGGCGGGGGGGGTGGCAGGTGTTCCCAAGCCTCCCCTCCCCCGGAAAAGGCCCTGGGGCCCTATTGATGTTGCATAGTGTAGAAGGGGCCTGTGCGGGGGGGGGCCCTGTGACTGTTATGTCCCCCACGGTCCCCGTAATCCCCCGGACAGGGACAGTGTTTAAAATTTGTGAGGGATGGGGGGGGGGAAAAAGGCCAAAGATACCTTTACCAAACACACACCCCTACAGGATGGTATGGGGGCATTCTGGAACTTTAGTTCACAAGTCCCCCAGAAAGTTCACATTTGCCATCCTTTGGATAAGTCACTTTAAATTTCCATAAAAAAGTCCTTTAATAAATTATTCCTATGGTTTGTGGGCTCTAAACTTTAAAGGAAAATATAATATATACACACACATGGTATAGTATGCTATAATTTATTTGTGGAAAAAAAGAATCCCCTGAAATAAGACTTTGTATCTTTAGGGAAAAAATTTTTAAGGCGCGCTTTTTTTCCGGGGAAACAGGGTTTAGCAGCTAGAGTTCAGTGATTGCCTAGATATTTACATAGAGCCATCCGTAGAGAGGAGCTGAGACAGTTTATTATACCACAAAATCCCCAGGGGTTTGGGTTTCTTTTCGTATCAACAGCTCAGAGGGGAGAAAGTGGTGCAGGAGCCATCTTAGCACGGGGGAGTTTCCATCCAGGGGCGTGTCCCAAACAGCCTGAATAAATGCCAGTCACCAATCAAAAAAAAGGAGGGGTGCCCATAGCTACTGCAGAATTGCTATAGATGCACAGATTAGTTTTGCTTACTAAGTGCTTGGTAATGCAAACCAGTTGCAAAGTGTTATTTTTATGCCCCCACTTTTGAGATAGCGAAAAAACCCCCTTTAACCCTTTAACGCCTTTGGTGATGCTACGTCAGGTGGTTTCGGGGTTAAAAGCACCTTGACATAGCATACGTCATGGTTTTCGTAATGAAGCCCCAGGGAGGGGGTGGCTCCTCCCGGGCCCGCTCCCGGCAGCTCCGCATTACTTGGGGGGCAGCGGTCTACTGCTATGTTGCTTGGGGCCTGATGAGGGTTTTCTGGGGGACCAGTACACAGAGCATTGTTTGTGTCTGACCCGTTTAACAGCAAACTGATGATTTCTGTTTAAAATTCCCTATGGGGAAAAGTAGAGAAAGTGTAAAAAAGTTTAAAAAAAGTGAAAAAAAAGTAAAACACAAACACAAAAAATAAAATAAAAACCCGTACATCAACCCAAAAAAGATCAAAAATAAATAATGTATCCATATTTGGTATTTCCGCGTGCGTAACGACCTGCCCTATAAATCTGTCATGTTAATTAACATAAAATGAAATAAAAATAATTAATAAAATTAATAATGAATATGCAGCACATAAAATAAAAAGCGATCAAAAACACCTATAAACGCCAAAGTTGTAACAATTAAAACGTCTGTTCATCCCACAAAAAATCCTTACACAGCTTTGTATGTATATGGAAAAACAAAAAAAGTTTGGCTCTCAAAAAAATAGCGATGCGTTCTTTTACACCTAAAAAACGCTTTTTTTTTTTTAAGTGTTTCAACATAAAAAAACTATATAACAGGTATTGCCGTAATCGTATCGACCCAAAGAGTAGAGCTAACTTATCACGGATACTGCACGGTGAGTGCTGTTAAAAATAGAAATGAAAAACACTACTATGATTGCAGTATTTTCTTCACCATGCCTTCCAAAAAATGGATTTAAAAGCAATCAAAAAGCCGTGTCCCCCAAAAAATTATACTAATAAAAACGTCAACTAATCCCGCAAAAAACAAGCCTCTACACAGCTCCGTAAACAGAAAATTAAAGTTATGCTCCCCAGACTATGGCGATGCAAAAATGTGTTTTCCTGGTTGAATAAAAGTGTTTTTATTGTATAAAAGCAGTAAAACATAAAAAATAAAATACAAATTGGGTATCGCTGTAATCATATTGACCTGCTGAGTAAAGCTAGCATGTCATATATATCGTACAGTGACCGCTATAAAAAATAAAAATAAAAAACACTACCAAGAGTGCTGTATTTTTTTTCAAAACATCTAAAAAAAAAACCCTTAAAAAAAATTGAGCATAGCGTCATATCCACCCCATAATGGTACCAATATAAACATCAATTCACCCCACAAAAAAAGCTCATACACAGCTCTGCACACAGCAAAATAAAAAAGTTATGGCTGTCAGAATAGGACAACATAAAAACAGAATTTTTTATAGACATATTTCTATTGTGTTTAAGTAATAAAATAGAAAAAACTATATAAAATCTATATCACTGTAATTGTACCGACCCCCCATAGTAAAGTTATCCTGTCATTTACACTGCACAGCGAACACTGTAAAATTGAAACCCAAAAAACAATGACCGAACTGCGTTTTTACCCCCCATTTTCATGGCCCAATGCTAAAAAAAAAGCAAAACTATGGAACACCTGTGCACCCAAAATGCACAGTACACCCCTAGATGAGATCCCTGAGGGGTGTTGAATCCAAAATGGGGCGATATCTGGAAGGTTTCACCTGTTCTGCTACTTTGGGGGCTTTGCAAATGCGACATGCCCCCACCAAACTCTGAATTCCAAAAGCCAAATAGCGCCCCCTACCTTATACGCCCTGCCATGCGCCCAAACAGCAGGTTACACCTACATGTAGGGTATTGCCGAACTTGGAAGAAATTGCTTGACAAAGTTTTGGGGTTCCTTTTTCCAGGATTCCTTGTAAATATAAAACATTTTAAGCTAAAATTGCATTTTATTGGAATTTTTTTTTTAATTTTTCACAGCCTAATGCTAAAAAAATTTGTTGAATCACCTGTGGGGTCGAAATATTAACTGCACCCCTGGATAAAAATGGAGAAAACCAAAATGGAGGCACCCCTTCCTCCCCATATAGATTAAAAACAATATACGCCAAATACACCCTATGGTTCTGCACAAAAAAAGTTTTTTCAGTGGTGATAGATAGATAAATTTCTTCTTTAGGGATTTCCATGTAAAAGTATTGCCTTTTTGCAGTCGTGTGCGCTGGTAGGTGGTGTGTGGGGATTTTATATATATTTATATTATATATTTTATATATATATTTATATATATATATATATATTTATATATGTGCCGCAACCTGCCAGTGGCACCAAGTTTGCATAGTGTTTTTTCGAAATGTTTTTTTGTGCAGAACCATAAGTTGTATTTGGCGGTATATTGTTTTTAATCTATATGGGGAGGAAGGGGGCCTCCATTTTGGTTTTCTGCACCACGCCCACTTTCACAGGCTGTCATAAAAGTGCAGCTTTCAGGTTTGGTGTTTTTTTATTTTTTTCCTCTCTGGATAATGGAAGGGCGGTTGACCAGTGAGAGGCCGGATTTGGCTCTATTGGAGGTAAAGATAGCATAGGACTGCCCGACCTGAGATCACGTTGAAAGTGTGGGCACTTAAGCATTTTTTGATCAAAATATGTGAACCAAGAATCTCAAGTTTTTTCAAAGTGTGTAGATAGATAAATGCTGTTTTTGGGATTTCCATGTATGTATTGCCCTTTTTGCAGTGTGTGCCGCTGGTATTTGGGGTGTGGTGTGTATATATATAATATATTATTTTATATATATATATATATATATATGTGTGTGCCGCAACCCTGCCAGTGGCACCCAGGTTTGCATAGTGCTTTTTCAGAATGTTTTTTTGTGCAGAACCATACGTTGTAAATTTTGGGGTCTATTTTTTATTAAGTTTTAGCACCCTTTGGGTGTCCTCAAACCTGAAATGGCGCCCAAATAAAATCGTATTGAAATGAGACCAGAGAGTCCAGTAGGTGCTCCTTTCCTATCTGGGGTTATGGTTGAGCCAAATAATGCACTAGGGCCACATATGGGATATCTCTAAAAACGGCAGACCTGGGGGAATTGATATTAAGTTGCATTTACCTAGTCACATTTACCGTATTCCAGTGAATAATGGATAAATATTGAAAATCTGCAAAAATAGTTAATTTTTGAAATTTCACCTCTACTTTGCTTTATAGTTTCATAGTTTGTAAGGCTGAAAAAAGACAAGACGTCCATCCAGTTCAGCCTGTTGTGCTAAGGTGTTGATCCAGAGGAAGGCAAAAAACCCCAATGAGGTAGAAGCCAATTGTCCTCATTTTAGGGAAAAATTCCTTCCCGGCTCCAATCTGGCAATCGGAAAAATCCCTGGATCAATGACCCCCCTCCAGAATCCTAGACACTATAACTTGTTACATTATTACGCTCCAGACATGCATCCAAACCCTTTTTGAACTCTGTTATTCAATTCACCATAACAAGTTCCTCTGGCAGAGAATTCCACAGTCTCACTGCTCTAACAGGAAAGAATCTCTTTCAAATTTTATGTAGAAACTTTCTTTCCCTCAAGAGGTAGAGGATGCTCCTTTGTTCTAGATACAGCCCTGGTATAAAAAAATTTTGGGGAGAGATCTCTATATTGCCCTTTGATGTATTTTAAACATATTTATTAGTCTCCCTTACCGTCTTTTCTCTAAACTAAATAACCCAATCTGCTAATCTTTCTGGGTATTGTATTCCTCCCAGTCCTTTTATTATTTTTGTTGCCCGCCTTTGTCCCTGTTCAAGCTCTACAATGTGTTTCCTTGTGCATGGTGCCCTTAACTGTACACAATATTCCATTTTGTATCTAACCAGTGACTTGTATAATGGGGGAATAATGTTCTCATCATGTGCATCTATGCCCCTTTTAATACAACAAATGAAACCTTTTCAGCCTTGGCAGCTGCTGTCTGACACTGGCTTACAATTAATTTACTGTCCACTAGGATTTCCAAATCCTTCTCCATGTTCACTTTTACCCAGCGTTTTTTCCCTTTAACATGTAGTCATGTAATGGATTTTTCTTCCCCATGTGCATAACCTTTTCATTTATCGTATTTAAAACCCCATCTGCCATTTCTCTGCCCAAGCCTCCAACTTATCCAGATCCCTTTGTAATAACACATTATCTTCTATTGTGTTGATTACTTTAAAGAGCTTAGTATCGTCTGAAAAGATTGATATTCTACTGTGCAATCCCTGTGTAAGATCATTAATGAAAATGTTAGAGGATAGGGCCCAATACTGATCCCTGTGGTACCCCACTAGTAACAGGGATCCAGTCTGTGTATGCACCGTTAATTACCACCCTTTGTTTTCTATCACTGAGCCAGTTGCTTACCCACTTGCACACATTTTCCCCCAGTCCAAGCATTCTCATTTTACTTACCAACCTTTTATGTGGCACCATATCAAATGCTTTTGAAAAATCTAGATATATGACATCCAATGCCTCACCCCGATCAAGACAAGTACTGACTTCCTCATAGAAGCTGATGAGATTAGTCTGACAGGACCGATCCTTCATAAACCCATGCTGGAACGGCGTTATACATTTATTTTCAGTGAGATAATCCAGGATAGCATCTCTGAGAAAACCTTCAAACATTTTACCCACAACAGAGGTTAAGCTTACCGGCCTAAAGTTTCCAGGATCACTTTTTGACCCCTTTTTGAATATTGGCACCACATTTGCTATGCGCCAGTCCTTTGGGACATACCCTGTTATTAGACAGTCCATAAATATTAAGAATAGGGGCCTATCTGTGACATCACTTAACTCCCTTAGGACACGTGGGTGCATGCCATCAGGACCTGGGGATTTGTCTATTTTAATCTTCTTAAGACGGAGCTGCACTTCTTCCTGGGTTAGACAAGAAACTTTTAAGTTCTGTAAAATACCTAAAGGGTTAACAAACTTCCTAAACACTGTTGTAAATACCTTAAGGGGTCTAGTTTCTTAGATGGCGTCATTTTTGAGGGTATCTAATATGCAGGCCCCTCAAAGCCACGTCAGAACTAGATTGGTCCCTAAAAGATGTATATTGCAAATTTTCTTGAAAATGTGAGAAATTACTAGTAAGTTTCTAAGCCCCATAATGTCATAAAAAAAAGACATTTAAAAAATGATGCCAACCTATAGTGGACATATGGTAGATGCTAGTTATAAACTATTTTGTGGTGAATAATTATCTGTCTTGCACGCAGATATTTTGGTACTTTCAAAATCACAAATTTTAACAAATTTTCATGAAATTTTGATATTTTCACAAACAAGCAAGGATTTTATGGACCAAAATTTCTTACTAACGTATCTGTTACAATGTGTGACGAGAAAACAATCTCTGAATCACATAGATAGGTAAAAGTGTCAACAAGTTATTCTCACATAAAGGGACACTTGTCAGATTTCAAAAATATGGCTGTGTCAGAAAGGCCAAAACTGGCTGGGTCCTTAAGGGGTTAATGACCAGCACATTTTTTTAGTTTTTGCCTCCTTGTGCTTCAACAGTCGTAACTTTTTTATTTTTTCAATGATGCAGTTGTATGAGGCCTTCTTTTATGCAGGAGAAGTTGTACTTTTTGGGGGAATAGTTTGATTTCACATATAAATTATTGCAGATTTTTTTTTTTTCATTTTGAACTTTTTTTATTATTTTTTTTACACTTTTTTGTGTCGTGTAGGCACAATTATTTTTTAAAAATATTTGTTTTTATTTTATTTATTTTATTTTTTTCTACACTTTTTCATGTTTTTTACCTTTTTTATAATCCCATGATTATATAGCATATTCATATATGCTAATATATTACTTTCAGTGTCAGTATGACACAGTTAGAAGTCAGGGCAGCACACAGTCTGTCCTGACTGCAGACTTTTCCTCTAGGTCACCAGGGCTGACTGCACTGACGTTCATCAGGCTCCATCGGGTCACCGGGAGTCCTGATCACCTGACGGAACAGAGGAATGCCTTTTATGTCCCGGACTGCGGCAATCAAAGAGCGCCGGGGATCGGAGGTTTCCTCCACGTGAAACACAGTTGCTCTTGAAACAGAGTTGTTAAGTACAGCTCTGTTCCTAGCACAGCTGTGGCGCTGGAAGCCGCAAAACCTCTCTATCTGCAGTGACGTTTTTTGATGTTGTAGCAGATTGACGACCTGCAACGCCCGCAGTCAAAAGATGGTGGGCGGTCGTTAAGGGGTTAAAATCTGCACTGAATCAGCATGGATTACACGTAGATTCTGCTTTGAATAAGCTCTAAAAATCAGCTGAGTGAAAGTACCCAAACAGCATAAGGAATGTATTTGTATTTTGCTCTTAGGTTCTGTTCACATTTACAAACTGATGAAAGCTAGCTCCCCATTAGCATTAGTGCATTAGCTTGGTCCTTCCATGTTAAAAACATTAGTATATTTTAGTAATCTATGCACACCAGCTCTTCAGATATCACAAACGTACTATATGGAAACAGATGTTTAATAAGTTATATAATAACTACTACAATTGTCACATCAAAGGGGGTACTGTGAGCCCTAACTGGAACCCAGCCCATTGACTCTGGAGAAACCAATTTAAACAGAATATGAAATACTACAGCCAGGATAAATACAAAGAATATTTTTATTAAAGACAAGATATTAAAAAACAATTAAGACAAGAGCACCTAAAATATTCAACAGGGGAGAAGAGTAGTAACAAAGACAGCCATATAGGGATGTAAATAGATTACAAATGAGTGCTGTATATATAGACATTCCACAGTAACAAGTATATATATTTTTATAAAGCATACAAGAACAATTGCTTATATCTAATAATGATAACTATAGCACATAAGACAACTATAAAAGAGAATTAATATCAAGTATAGAAACATTTACATTACATGCATATAAAATATCAAATCAAACGATATCTATATGTCCTAAATGAAATCTGCTCACTACAATAGAATCCAAAATGTAAACAGTTTTTAGGTATGGATTTGTGATACCCCCTATACAGCTTGATACGCAATGTCTTCCAAGCTAGGCAATAACCCATAAAGGGATGAAAACTGCTGTTTGGGCGCATAGCAGGGCGTACAAGGGAGTGCTATTTGGCTTCTGTAACATAAACTTTGATAGGTGCCATGTTGCATTTGCAAAGTCCCCAAAGTACCAGAACAGGTGAAACCTTCCAGAAGTCACCCCATTTTGGGATCAACACCGCTCAGGGAATTCATCTAGAGTTGTATTGTGCATTTTGGGCCAACAGGTGTTTCACAGTTTATTTAACATTGGACTGTGAAAATGGGGAAAAAAAACACAGTTCTGCCACTGTTATTTGGGCTTTATTTTTAGAGTGTTCGCTGTACGGTATAAAAAACATGATAACTTTACTATGCTGGCTGTTACAATTACAATAATATGCATTTTATATAGTTTTTTTTTACATTTTACTACTTTTACACAATAGAAAAGTGTTTTTTTTTATTCCATTTGTATGTCGTCATAGTTTGACAGCCATAACTTTTTTTTTTTCAATTTTCTCTATATGGAGCTTATTAAGGGCTTGTTTTTGTTGAGATGAGTTGACATTTTCATTGGCACCATTTTGAGGTTCATATGACACTTTGATCACTTTTTATCAATGATTTTGTGAGGTAGGCGGGATGAAAAAATACAGCAATTTTAGTAGTGTTTTCTATTTGTTACTGCTGTTCACCAAGTAGAATAAATGGTGGTCAATACAATTACAGTGATACCAAATTTTTCAATAATTGTGTATGTTTTACTGCTTTTACACACTTTAATTCCAAAAAGAAAACACAGTTTTCCATCGCCATAGTTTGAGAGCCATTTGAGTTGATGTTTTTATACTATTTTGTGGGGGAAAAAATCTTTTTGATCACATTAAAATAATTTTTGTGGGAGACAAGGTGAAAAAATACAAAAATCCTAGTAGTGCTTTTTATTTTAACAGTGCTCACTATGCCGTATACTTGACATGTTAGATTTACTCTGTGGGTTGAAACAAATACCCAATTTATATAGTTTTTTTAAGCTATAGCACTTTTTTAAAAGTGTTTTTATTATCTACACCAATATTTATGCATCACTATATTCTGAGTTATATCTTTGTAAATGCTTTTTTGCAGGAGGAAATGCTGTTTTCATTGGTACAACTTTGGGCTTTATATGACTTTTTGATTGCTTTTTATTCCATTGTATGTGCTGCGGGATCAACAAAAATCAGGCTAAATACTGTGACAGATTTATAGGCTAAGTCATTGTGCATGCGGCGTTACCAAATATTCATACTTTTTTGTGTTTCTTTTTCACTTTTTTTTTTATTTTCACATTATTTATACTAGTCCCCCTAGGGGACTTGGCTCAACATTGGGCATATGTCTTTCCTTTAGCTGCCGTGGTCATAATTGACTGCTGCACCTAAGGGATTAATTGGCTCTTGTCCCGGCCAGGGGCGTAGCTACCAGGGTAGCAGACATAGCAGCTACCCCAGGGCCGGTGCTCTTAGGGGGCCTCTCTGCTAATCAGCCTGCACCGGCCCACAGTGCTGACGTGGGCTGCGCGATGACGTCACATCATCGAGCGGCCCGCGCCGAGCACAGACTGGCCGGCCGGCTGCGCGGTCACATCGAGGGAGCGAGAGACAGGTGAGTAAGTGATTTCTTATTTTTTTAATATTAATGAAGCCCCCTGCCTGCCATTATATTGGCCCTTATAACTCTGCCTGCCTATATCTAGCCCCTATAGCCCTGCCTGCCTATATATTGGCCCCCATAGCCCCCCAAAGCCCTACCTACCTATATCTAGCCCCTATAGCCCTGTCTGCCTACATAGTGATCCCTATAGCCTTGTCTGCCTATATCTAGCCCCTATAGCCCTGCCTGCTTATATATAGCCCCTATAGCCCCCAAAGCCCTGCCTGCCTATATATAGCCTCCCCAAAGCCCTGCCTGCCTATATATAGCCTCCCCAAAGCACTACCTGCCTATATATAGCCCCTATAGCCTACCCTATGCCCTGCCTGCCTATATATATGCCCCCTATAGCCTACCCTTTGCCCTGCCTACCTCTATTGGGCCCCTATAGCCTACCTTAAGCCCCGCCTTCCTATATGGCCCCTATACTCTGCCTGTCTGTCTATATGGGGCCCTATACTGTACGTAAACCCTGCTTGGCTGCCTATATGGGGCCCTATAGCTACCTAAACCCTGCCAGCATATATGAGGACCCTATTGCCTACCTAAACCTGGCCTATCTGGGGCCCCATATAGCCAGGGGACAGGGAGGGAGGTGCTGGAAAAGTCAGGATTCTAAGATATTTGTGTCTAAATCTCCAGGAACAGTGGTTGGGAGATGTCATGATGGTGGTCTGGACCGAATGCAGAACAAAAGGGGAAATCAACGACTCGTCAGAGAAGCTACCTGTGAGTCACAAGATGTAACTGCATTGTAATCACTTATGTCTGCAGAGCCTGTGTACACTGGTGTCTACCAGTATATGGTCACTGTATGGGGTAATATACAGTCTGCAGAGCCTGGTACACTGGTGTCTACCACTATATGGTCACTGTATGGAGTAATTATCTC
>JAODAL010071936.1:0-15326 GCA_025379985.1 Phyllomedusa bahiana
TGCTGCGGAACCCCCTTAAAATTCACCTCAGCTGTTAGAAACTCAAAACCCCTCAGCTTTAAAAACTTCAAAATACACTCACGCGCAGAACCTCATAAACACCTCAGTGCTGCAAACCCTTATAATACACCCAGCTGCTGAAGAATTCACACACACTAGCTGCTGCAAAACCCCCCAAAAACACCTCATTGAAGAACCTTACAATACACATCTCTCCATTCACTTTTATGGGAGTTACAGAAGCAGTCAGTATGGCTCACAGGGGCGGCAGGATCCACGAGAGACTTTTTTTTTTTTGTAATCTGGAACCGTTACTTCTTATGTCTCCATTTACCTGCTATGAAGCGAAGGTCTAAGCCCATAGACTTGGCTCAGGCCGGGCTCATATCTGCACATTCAGTCACTTCTGATGGGGGTTGGCAGCTGCAGCTCCGTCCTTCACATGATTCTGGTTTCCGCTCTGTGGCCCGGATTATGCTGTAGATGTAGAATCTGTTCCTCAATCTGCTCGTAGACAGGGAAGAGCGAGCGAGACCGACCTTTCCCCAGAATCTACAAGATGAGGCCCTTGTGTTTTAGAAGACCTCACAGGAGAGGCTCACCCGTCCGAAAATGGGATTTCCAGCACCTTAACCCCTCAATCATGCAGCACTTTTTGCATTTTTCTTCCTCATTTTTTCTTCCCACCTTCCAAGAACCAGAATTATTTTTTTTTTTTTTTCCTCTACCTGGGCTTGTTTTGTTGGGTGGAACGTAAAAAAAAAAATGCAATTGCGCCATTTATGTGGGGGGTTTGTTTTTATGGAGTTTGCTGTTTGGTATAAATGATGTGATATCAGTATTCTAGGGGTCGGTATGATTCCTGCGATACCAAAATTACTTAGTTTCATTATGTTATAACAGTTTTCAAAAACTGTAAAACCTTAAAAAAAAAAAAAACACTTGCATTACTTCGCTAGTTTCTAAAACCAATATGTTTTTTATTCTTCCATTGTTCAGCTGAGCGGTGGCTTCTTTTTTCACAGGGTAAGGTCTAGTGTTTATTGATATTAATTTGGAGGATAGGCGACTCTGTTCTGTTTTTTTCTGGTGGGAAGACCCCCCCCCCCCCTACCCCCCAAAAAAAAAAATTTTTTTTTTTTTTTATGGTGTTCACCATGAGGTGTAAATAATATGATATTGTTTAATGTCAGACTCTTATGGATGTGGCTATACCAATTATCTTAGTTTTTTTGTCCATAGTATGGGAATGGTTTTTTTTGGGTTTTTTTGGTTTTTTTTATACTTTGTGATAAAGAACATGATATTGTGTTAGATCAGGCTTTTTTTGGGACGTGGACTATTATGTTATATTATTGTGGACTATTATGCTTTTCTCATTTTTTTTCATGGTAAAAGGGATTTTTTTTAAACTTTAGTATTTTTTTTTCTTTACAATAAGGCCTCGTTCACACGGCTTATTTTGCCGGATTTGCGCCGTACTGCCGCCGATTCCCCTGCAGTACGGGGGCAACCGTCCCTGTCATTACGGTAATCCACTGTTCTCATAGAGAACAGTGGATTCCTCGCCCCTTTCCCCCCGGGCGGGAAGAAAGTGACATGCACATTATCCAGGCGCAATACGCGCCGGGATAATGAAAAAGTCTATGGGGCCGGGCGCGGCGCCCCCAGCCGGCTCTGGCCCCGGCCCCGTCCCGCCCCTTATTCACGGCGGATTTGTGAACCGGATTGCGCTCACAAATCCGTTGGGAATAAGCCGTGTGAACACGGCATACATTTAGGCTACAGTATGTTCACACGGCTTAAACTGGGACGTATCTCTTGCCGTATTTCGCGCCGTACTGCGCTCAATAGGGACGAGATATGTCCCAGTCATTACAGTAATCCACAGTTCTAATAGAGAACTGTGGATTACGCCTCCTCTCCCCGCTCGTACAATACGATGTGCGGGGAGAGAAGTGACATGTCAATTATTCACCGCGTATACGCGCCCAGAATAATGAATGTTTATGGGGCCAGCGGGCTGCCGTCCCGACCCGCTCCCACCCCGTACACACGGCGTAATTGCGAGGCGAAATATGTCCGAAATTACTGCCGTGTGAACATGGCCATAGTCTCCCTAGGTGACTTGAATATGTGATCACTTAAATGCTTATGCTATATACTGCACTACTTGCAAGAGATGAACCTTGTCCTTCATCTCCTATTACCTATGGCAGGCATTCATTGCAGGCACGGAGGCCTTCGTAAGGGGCCGATCAGGGGCAACAAGTGACCATATCCCATAGTTTAATAAGTTGAGCTTGATGGACAGACGTCTCTTTTCAACTGTACTAACTTTGTCACTATGGGCCTTATGTAAGAAAACTGTCCAGCAGACTGTCTCTGTTGCCCATAGCAACCAATCACAGCCCATAGCAACCGATCAGAGCACATAGTGACCAATCAGAGCCCATAGCAACCGATCAGAGCCCATAGCAACCAATCGGAGCTCAGCTTTTATTTTTTTTAGATCAATATATGAAATGAAAGCTGAGCTCTGATTGGTTGCTATGGGCTGTGATTGGTTGCTATGGGCAACAGAGACAGTCTGCTGGACAGTTTTCTTACATAAGGCCCTATATGTCTAAATAGTCAAATGGCCAGGATCGGTGCTGCCTCCTATTGCAATGGCTCATGGTGGATGGCGGTTGTAACAGCCAGCAGCCACCTCATATAGATCAGGCATACTCCATTAGCGCCTCCATGGCACATACAGCCATCATGGCGTATTAAGGGGTTAGTACTGATAGCCTACCATCAGATTAGGTCGCCAGTATGAGTTGTAGCAGGTCTATATTTCACACCCCTCTTGTATATCCATTGACAGCAGCTGCCTTTGCCATGATAGGAAAGCTGATTGCTGCGGGGATGGATGTGGCATCACCCAGTTTCCTTTGTTGCTGAGCGCAGGCAGGGATACAGGACACAGATACCCGACGCCGCTGTATACAGGAAGCTGTGGGCGCTGTGAGGCCGGGAGCAGCCGATGGTTTATTATAAAATTAAAATTCCATAAAAGCACAGATGCACGCTTATGTGTTTCAGGCCGCCTAGCGGTCCTTGATCACAGCATGCAGGGGGGGAGCTCCTCCTCCCCTTTTACGAAATCCAAAATAATTAACTCTTTATGTTATTATTAAATGTAATTCAGCTCTAGATTCAAACCAAAAATATTTACCGTAAGTAAGCCCAATTTGGGGTAAATTTTTTTTTGGTTTGAACCCCTAAATCTACAAAAATTTTTTTAAAAAGTCTTTCAGTCACAGAAAAAGGGGCATGAAAAATTTTTTTTAAAGGGAAAAAAATTTCCCTTTTAAAAAAACAAAAAAAAACTTTATAAATTTGGTATCACCGGAATCGGGCCCGACCAGCAGGGTTGTTTTGGGTTTACATTTGACCCAAGGGTTTCCTTTCAAAACCAAAGGGGACAGAGGTGAAAACTGATGGGATGCATTTCACAAAGGACAACCGAAAGGGCCCCTGAGGGATCCTATCGATAAAAACAAAAAAAACAAAAAATTATGTAGCCCAGCTCTCCCTTGACGTCCCGGAATAGAGGGAGCCCCCAGTGTAAAAGTACCCCCATCCTCCAACAACTAATTGGAGACAGGTCCCAGAAATTAAAACATCTGGCCCCAAACATGTAAAAAGTTATGATTTGGGGAACCCCCCGTTAAAAACCCCCTCACCCGGCCCAAAAACCCCTTAACCCTTTGGAAAGAGGCGCTTTCTATGTGAAGCACAAAATAAAAAGGGTTTTGGGAAAAAAATTTTTTAAATCCGGGAAATTTTAAAGACAAAGATTTTTAAAACCATAATAATATAGTATTTTTGAAAGAAAAACCGGGGCCTTTCAAGTTCAACCAAGGGTTGGGGGAAAAAAAATGGGGAAGGGGGGGAGACAAGGTTTTTTAAGCCCAGCCTCCCCACCCCCTAATGCCTGCAACCCACAAGGCAAAAAACCCCAATTTCTCCCTCCGGGAAGCCCCCATCTCGGGCCCCAAACCCTCCACCAGCCAGTTTTCCCAAAAATTTTTTAACTTTGGCCAAACTTTCGCAATTTTTTATTTTTTGTTCCAGGGGGTATCTAAGCCTTTCTGAAGCCTAAAACCTGTTCCTGCTGTAAACCCCGGTTTCCCAGGCGCTTTTAAAACGATTCACAGTTCTTAAAGTGAAGAACGCTCTTCCCCTTTGGAGTTTGAACCTTTTTTTTTAAACCGAAGGGAATGTCCCCTTGCCCTTTTGGGGGGCTTTACATGAAATCTTTTTTTCCCCATACTTTTTGTAGGGCCCTTTTTTAAAATATTTATATAAATTTTTTTATTTTTTCCCCCCAACCTTTCTTTTCTCAAGACTAAATAAGTTAAATTCACTAACCTCTCCTCATAACTAAGTTTCTCCATTCCCTCAAAGTTTGGTTGCCCGTCTTTGTACCTCTCTAGCTCCATTAAAATCCCCTTCATAAACTGGGGCCCAGAACCTAAACCCAGCAAAATTCAAGTAAAGGTCGCACCAATCTTTGTAAAAGCGGTTTAAAATTTAACACCCTTTTGTCCGGGCGGGGCCATGCCTTTTTTTAATAAAACCCCCATTTATCTCACTTCCCTAGGGGCAGCTAAATTGAAAACCGGATGCTGATTTGTAGTTTTATGATCTAAAACAGGGGTCCCCAACCGCCGGGTCCGCGGCCCGGAGCCCCCGGGCCCTAAGCGTATCCCCTCCCGGTCCGGGCCCCCCGGGGCTAACATGATGGGGCCCGCCCGGGGATTTTTGCCCGGGCCCGGGTCGGAAACTGGTCTGCCCCCGGCCGCGGGTAATCCGGCCGCGCAGAACTAGAAGCTGCGCTAAAAGTGAGGCGGCTTTACGGGGAAAGCGGGGGATATTAAATCACCCCCCCCCTGTTTTCCCCTTTCTGGGCTGTGATCGGCGCTAAATGAGCTCCGCATCTCCCCAGCGATAAAGGGCGCGGGGGTGTGGAGGCCCGTAAACGTAACACCCCCCGCCCCCGGCCGCTGCGGGTCGGGTTTGGGAAAGGGAGCTCGGCCGAGGACCCGGGGAAAGGGGGTGTGCTACTTTTTTTTTTTTTTTTCAATTGTCCTGGTTTGCCTTTTGGGGGGGCAGCTATCTTTAAAGGGGGGCCCCTTTATCACTACTGGGGGGGCCACCAGCTTTTCACTACTGGAGGCAAGCTATCATTACTGGGGGCCAGTATCATTACTGGGGGCACCTTTCTACTGGGGGCCAGCTATAAATTTCTGGGGGAAACCAATCACTACGGGGGCCACTATCATTACGGGGGGCCCCCTATAAACTCGGGGGGCCATTTAACATTACTGGGGGCACCTATCAACTACTGGGGGACGGATCACAAACGGGGGGCCAGCCTTATAAATACGGGGGGACAGCTATAAATTCCCGGGGAACCCTTTAACACTGCGGGCCCCCAAAGCTATAAATTACTGGGGGACCTTTTTTTCGGGGGTACCACCCCTTAATTGGGGGGGGGCAGCTATAAATAATACTGGGGGGCAGCAAATTAATTACTGGGGGCCACCCTTTTCTTTAACTGGGGGGCCCCCTTATCATTTCGGGGGGCCACTTTCAAACGGGGGGGCCCGGCTACATTACGGGGGGCCAGCTATCTTTAACGGGGGGCACCTATAAAACTAGGGGGAACAGCTATCACTACTGGGGGCCAGCTATAACTACCGGGGGGAAAAGCTATCATTACGGGGAACCCCCATATCACTACGGGGGGGGCCCCACCCCTACCCTTTTCTGGGGGCACCTATCACTACTGGGGGCACCAAACACTACGGGGGGCAGTTTATCACTCCCTGGGGGGAAGCTATCACTCTGGGGGACAGCTATTAAAAGGGGGGACACAAAATCACTATAGGGGACAGCTATCACAAATTGGACGCTTCAAACACTACGGGGGGCCAGTACCCTATAAATAATGGGGGAAAAGCTATCACTCCCTGGGGGCAGCTATTATAAATACGGGGGGCCAAGCTAGCTATCACTTGGGGGGGGGACAGCTATCATACGGGGGGCACTAGCTGTCCAAAATGGGGGCAGCTTATAACAAATCATTTATCATACGGGGCCCAGCTACCCATCATATCAAAAAGGGGGGAAAGCAAATGCTTCATTAAAAACTCCCTTTAAGTCTTTTTTTTTTAGGTAGGCCAATTTTTACCCGGTATAAATTCCCCCACTAGTAATCTGTCGCACTATATTGTTTTATTTTTACCCACATGAAATTAAAACTTTCAAGTTATTTAAGGATTCAGGCCAATTGATAAAAAGTTAGCTAATTTCCCCCCAAAAGACGATTATATTTTTTCTGACCCCAAGACTGCCCTCCCTCTATAAAAAACAAATCACATACCGGGAAATAAAAAGTTTTAATAAAGAGATTCTGTCAACTGTTATAGAGATCCCTTTCCAACAAAAGACCTTTCATTAAGGAGGGTATGTATTTCACCCTGAAAAATAATTTCTTTCAGTAAAAAACAGTGATAAAATATAAACAAATACGGGGAAAACCCCAATGGGCCCCCAGAGTAGCCCTCTTATGCAAACCTCTTCATGGGGTTTTTTGGGGAAAGGGAAATATCTACTTCACCCCCTTTCCCAAATATGTGGCATTAAAACCCAAGAGGTATAAAACGCCCTTTTTGGGTTCGTCTGGTCTGGCCCTTTCCCAATTTTTAAAACCCAAGGTTTTTGTTAATGTTTTAAAAAAAAAAATTACCGGGGGGATAAAAATTTCTTTTTCCCTTTTAGTGATAAAAAACTAAAATTTCCCTTTGATTTTGATATATCCCTTCCCTGAAGGCCCCTTTCCCTGGACCCCAACTCACTTAAAAAAGGTTGATAGTAATTTTCATTAAACTTTAAAAGTCCCCCATCATCGCCCCTGGGGGGAAAATTTTTTTCCCTTTATGGTCAGTTTTCGCCGAAAAAAAAAAAAAAAATTGTTCAGAAGATGTTTTTTTAAAAAAAAGCTCTTTTTTTTTAAAAAAAGGGTTTAAAAAAAAGGGTTACCCTACAAAACTATTAGAAACCCCCTTTGGGGGAAAACAATGAAAATTAACAACAGGACTGTTTATCTACAATAAAGATAAAGAGAAAGAATATAAATCTAAAAAGAAAAAGGAGGAAGAGACAAAAATTACTCTTTATTACTCAAATTTACCTCATAAAAATCCAGAAAATTAAAAAGGGGTGTAAATAAGAAATGGCACCTTCAAAAAAAGATGTGGGTTTTTAGGGCCCCTTATTCAGAAAAACCATCACTTTTTTTATAGGGGGCTCCAAATGTTAAGAATCTAGTGGCCCCCAAGTCAAAAATAAAAAAACCCCAGGTTTGGCCCAATAAAGAGCCAACAAATCCAGGAAACTCCCGCTTTTGGGGTCCTTTTAAAATGCTTGTTCCCCGTAGGAGATCCAAAAGCACAAAAAGTTCATATTTCCCAATAAAACCCCAAAAGAAAGTTAAACCCTCAAACAGAGTCTAAATTGTTAAAAAGGGAACTTTTTTATTTTCATAAACGAAGCCCGCTGTCACCTTTATTTCGTGGGCCGGGTTTCCCTACGAAACCCCTCCCCCCCTATTGGAAAAGAACCCCCCCCAACGGGGCACAGAAAAGGGCCCCCCCGTAAAAATTTTAAAACGAAAAAGGGGAAACTTTAAACAGAGGGATTAAAAACCGGGTCATTTTCTGGAATACCCAAACCAGGGTTTTAAATCTTCTTAGGGCCCCCTTCCCCACCCCCTTTTTTTGCCGAAAAGGATTGGGGCCATATTCCGCGCCGGATTTGCGCTTCAATACGGGGCCAATCCGTCGGGGGTCATTAAAGGAAAATTTCCTTGTTTTCAAAGAAAAACAGTGGATTCCGGCGCTCCTCCCCAACTCGGGAAATCCGCCGGGGGGGGAGAAAGGGGACATGCAAAATTTTTTTCGGCGCATTGTCTATGGGGCCGGGAGCGGCGCCCCCGCCGCGCGCCGGCCCCGCCCCCCCCCCGCCCCCTTATTACGGGGGATTTGTGGGGGGGCCCCTCCCCCCCCCCCCCCCCCCCCCCCCCCCCCCAATAAAGGGCACAAAACCTCGGGAATAAAAGCCGTGTGAACACGGGCCCCCTTTGAATCATCCTATAGGTTTAGGGCCCACAGCTAAAAACCCAAAAGGGTTTTAGCCCTTTTAAAAAAGCGGGGGGGAAAAAACCTATTGGATTTTTTTTTTAAACTCCAGGGCTAAAATACCCAAAAGGTAAAGAACGAAGGGAGGGATCTCATTTATTTTTTACTTGTACAGTTGAGAATTTTTTTTATGATAATTTTTTTGTTGTATGAAAAAAGACTACTTTTAATTGCCTACACTTTAGAAAACTGTGCCCCCGGGCCAGTTTTAACCGGTTTAGAGATCTCCCTTTTTCCCTATTAAAACTCCCACATGAAAAATGTTCCTTTGATTCTATTAAAAAGAAGATTTTGGAAATTTTCCCAGACGCGCTTTGCCGTGCCCTAGGAAAAAGTGCAAAAAACACAAAATTCCCAAAAGTGTCGCTCGTCTCCCTATTTGGGGCGAAGGAGCCCAGCCCCTTTCCCTTTTTGGGGACAAATCTATAATTTAGTTACACTTTGCCCCAAAAACTACACGGTTTCGAGCCCCCCTTTTGGGTTTCCAAAGGGCCCCGAAGACGTTCTCTCTATTTAACCAATCAGGTTTAAGTTGCAGCGCCATTGATTAATTTAAATTTCAGAGACGCGCTTTTTCTGGGCCCCTCTATGATTGAATATTGCATTTAAAAGGTTTTCCCTCCCACAGTTGGTTAGGTTACCACCGGGGTTATAATCTAAAAAACTAGGGACTTTTTTTCTTTTGAAAATGGTGGAAATACTGAATCCACTGTTTTTTTTGGGTTGGAAAAACTTGTTTCCCCGTTTAAAATTTCCCTTTTTTTTTTTTCTCTCAACCCTTTTTTTTGGGTTTTTTTAAACAAGTGAAAATAAAGCCCCTCTGAGATGATAGTAACATTCTAGACCGATCTTTTTTGTGCCGAAGAGTTTTAAAAAACCTTTTTAAAATTTCCCCTAGAGTGTCCCCCGTCCCCCCATTGGCTGAAAGGGGCCGAGCCCCTCCATTCAACAACCAACATACATTTAAATACTCCCTTTTCCTTGAATAAAAAGGGTAGAGTAGCTCGAAATTTTTATTTGGGCCTGAGAGAGAGCCCCTCTAGATTTTAATCAATTTGTTTAGGTCATTGCCTTTCCCTTCATAATACATAGTGAGATGCGCCTTTCTTTTGGGGCGCTCTGTTTTAAATAATTCATACTAGCACCCTCACACGGAAAGGTCCCGCTTACCCCAAGGGTCAGAATTTTAATTTTTTATGAGAGCCCCCACCACTTTTTTTAACTTTGGGGATAATTTTCCCCCCCCCCCCTTTCCCCTCCTCTATTTGAAAAAAACCAGAGGGGTGCCCCTGGTTTCCCATGGGGGGAGGGCGGGGCTTTCTGCCCATAAACCAATCCCCGGCCCCTCTGTTTAAAAGAATTGAACCCGTTAGCCCCCCCGTGATTTTTTTTTTTTTTAATAGATTTAAAAAATGGTTTTTTTTGTCGCTCGCAATCTCATTGGCTGGCTTCGCCGCCCCAAAGAGAAGTGGCCCGGGGAAAAACTTTTTAAAAGATGCTTTTCCCGGCAATTTTCCCCAACAAAAATTCCTAGGTACGCCGGTTTCGGGGAGAAACAGTTTAGTGAATTTTTAAATTTTTTTTGTTTGCTAAGGGTGTAAAAACCCTTTTTTTTGAATTGTTTCTCTATTTTTTAAAAAAATCTTTTTTTTTTAAATCCCCGAACTTGGGGGCTTTAAAAAAGATGAGCGCCGGGGGAAAAAAAAATTTTTTTTTTTGGGGTAATTTTTATTTTTTAAAATTTTACTATTGGGGGAGCTATGGTTTTTTTAACATATGGGGAGCTATGGGCACTATCACTAACTTGGGGCCGCTATGCCCTCTTTCACTACTGGGCAGCTATGTTTCATTATCAAAAGGGGCAGCTATGTGTCTTAAACATACAGGGGCAGCTTTTGTTCAAACATTCAGGGGCCCGCTATGTTTTTTATTAAAAAAATACTGGGGGGAGCTAAAGTATCACTATCACTACTTGGGGGGGTATATTTATTATTACAGGGGGATTTTATCTCTATAATGACAGAGCTTATTACATTTTGTATACCCATATACATGTAAAAATGCTGGGCTCACAAGCTGACAAAACTTTTCCAGTTTAAAATACTGGTTGCCCCCCAAAAGATTTCCCAAGCCCCCCAATTTCCCTTTTCCCCCCCCCTCCCCCCCAGGGGCCCTGGGAAAAAATTTTCATGCCCTAAAATTCCCCCCGGGAGAAAAAAGGTTGGGGAACCCCTGATTTCAAGAACGCCCCGAACTTTCCCCAACAAGCGATTCTCCAAGTTTTTCTTCACGTTTTTTGGTCCGACGTGTAGGGGGGGATCTGTTTTTTCCCTTTTTTATTAATCAAAAAAAGGGACCCTCAGGTTTCCACCGTGTGTAGAAAATAGAAAGTTTTCCCGCACGCTTTGGGTTTTCCAATTTAAAAAATAACAAAAAAAATTTTTTTAGCTTCCATTAGAAAATTGCGAAGGAAAAAAAAAGCACTCAAAACCCGCAATGAAACCCAAAAACATTTGGGTTTCCCGCAAAGGGTTCGCCCCAAAAAAAAAAAGGGGGCCAAACGCTAATGCGTTTTGGGAACCCAAACAACGAAAGCCTTACTCATACGTTTGTACACAGAACTAATCTCCGTCCCTTTTAAAAACGGATAAACACACCCCCCGCCCTAAAAAAAAAACAATAGGGTTGATTAAAAAAATTAAAAACTTACCAAAATGAAAAGAGGCCCCCGGGCCCCCCCGCAGTTTTTAATTAAGTACAAACGGAAATGACCCCGGGGATGGATTTCGATCATGCGCAGTAGCCATCAGAATATCCAGTATTGGGGGGAAAAAAAACTGGCAAAACTGCGCAACCCCCCCCAAAAGGGGACCAAAGCGGGACGGGGAAAACAAAAACAAAAAAAGGCGGGGTATCGGAAAATAAGTATTGTAAGTGAGAATGTTAAATATAATAGATATAATTAGTATCAATTTTATGTAAGCAGTGGGGGTGCAAATCCATACAGTGGACCGAGAATATAACAATGTAAAAACATTAATATGTGTCAATGAACTAGATTTGAAAAATGCCATGTAATAAGCACAACACGTTTATAACATATGAATGTGGATGAATGTTACAATGTATAAATTACAGACTGATAATATTAATTTTTAATTAAGAATAAATAATAAGTTATTACTTGGTCTCTTTTAATTTTATACTTTACAGTTATTAATTTTGTAAATAATTCAATAATGTAATAGCATCTCTTTGCGTAGATTTAAACCATTTGGGACTACCGTATTCAATATGGTGATCCAATAGGCTTCCCTATCTCTCAAATGTCGTTCCACATCACCACCCCTACCTGAGCAAATTAGTCTCTCTATTCCAAATAACTTAAGCATATCAATATTAAAATTATGAATCTGTACAAAATGTTTAGATAAATTTGATTTGTTTCTAATTGAGGTAGTATTGATATCATTTATGTGCTCCAGAAACCTTGTTTTTAATTTTCTAGTAGTGCTTCCAATGTAAAGTAAATTGCACTCTTGACATAAAGCACCATAAATGATATGATGAGAGTTGCAATTAATATAACTTCGAATGTAAATTTTTTTGATCCATCAAAGTTGGTAAATTCTTTGCATTACAAGGCAAATCTGCATGTGCGGCATGGGTTAGTGCCACACCTGTAGAACCCTTTGTAGTTGAGCCAGGTAGATTGTTTCTTGGCAGTGTGGAAGACATTGGAGGTCAGAGAATCCCCCAATGTTTTTGCCCTGTGTGACACTATACGAAATCCCTCAGATAGAACATCATTTAATATATCATCCTCACGAAGTATAGGTAAATACTTATTTACAATGTTCTTAATGGTGTTAAATTGTCTACTATGATCCAGTACCAGGGTAGGGCATTTAAGCCTATTGCTTTTATTCCTGTGTTTATTATTATTTTTATTTGTAAGTAGATCCCCCCTATCTTTCTTAGCAACCACATTATAGGCTCTATCTAGGAGTCCCTTGGGGTATCCCCGTGTCAGTAGGCGGGTATTGATATCCATAACGTCCATATGAAAAGATTCGATGCCACTACAGTTGCGCTTGGCACGTAGGACTTCACCGATAGGGATGGCTTTATGTGCTGCCCTAGTGTGGTAACTTCCAAAATGGAGAATAGTGTTTCCAGATAGGGGCTTTCTATGAGTGCTAGATATAATATGTTGACCAGTAATGCCCTCCAATTTTAGATCCAGACAACACATCTTTTGTTTGTTGTCATTAAAGGTGAATTCAAATTGAAAATTATTGTTCATAATCTAAAAGAGGGGATGGCAGACACATCCCCTTCAAATGTTAGAAATCATCGTTATCTCCCAACCACCCCCCACACATCCAAAAAAGGATTTTAGTGAGAAATTTTTATACCCTCCCCCCAAAAATGGGGTTTTTCCCCAAAAAAAAGGGCGAAAATTTTGCCCCCCTTTACACCCCTTTCACTGCAAAAAAAAACTGTCATTTAAAAAAAAATAATTGTGGGAAATAAGAAACCTACAATTTTCCGCAAATAATTTATAAAGTAGAAAAAATAATTACTGTCTTTTTAAGATGGTAGTGTATGGCTTGCATTTCTACAAAGTGAGGTTATGGTGTTGATTTTAGAAGCGTAATTTCCCAATTTAAAATTTTCTGCCAATTTTATGTTGAAAGGATTGAGTACACACCTATCTTTTCAAATACCCGGGTACTTTGATCCCGGGGGCTGTAAAGTGAGTCTACCCATTGCAAAGTTTCTCGAAAAGGAAACGTACCGAGAAAAGGGGTCTCATGGAGGGCAAATAGGGGTTTTTAGGGATTTTTGGGCAGTCCGTAGAGTCGGGGACTTTGGGAAAACACCATGAGTAATCGGCTTGTTTGCGGGTGTGGCCCCAGGTTTAACACCTTCCTCCCCAATTAAACAAAGGATATTAAATTTCCTGTGTGGATCCTTTTTTTAGTTTTTTATAATTTGTTTTCATTTTTCAATTTGTTTTTCATATTACAATAGTCCCCTTATTTTACATCAATCATACCCCCCTTATCAGCCATCTTAATTTGACAGTTTTAGGGCTTTGTTTTTTTAAAGGGCTTTTTTTTGTAAATTATTTCGTTAAAAGGGAGAATTATTGTTACTGTTAGATTTTATAAGAATTCTAGATCCCTTTTCAACTAAGGACTGAAATTTGTCCATGGGTAAGTACGGGTTGGATGGGGGAAAAATCACAATTGGGTGCACAAAATTTTTTCGCCCCTGATGTTTCAATAGTAGTATTGTTTTTAATTCTAAATCCCTTTTGGGAGAAAGGTCTTGTTCAGAGAAGATTGACCCAAAATTCATTGCAAAAAATAGATGCAGAGAGATCCGTTTCGGAAGTTTCTCCTCACGTCCTGCCAAAAAATGTCTCTTTAATGAAAAAGCCTTACAAATTTTTTTTATCTTTTGTGACAGAAAAAATATTTAAAACACTTTTAATTTCGAATTCAGGCTAAGACAAAAATTTAAAATATCTTTTGCCAAAGGTATGGGATAGATTGAGAAAATCCCCTTTTTTTAGGGGTTTTATTTGTTTCCCTTAGACGTGCAACATTCTCGGATTTTTTCCTCTTTTATGTTTTTTTTCCTCCTCGGTGTTTCGTTTTTTGCTGTGTTCCCTTTTTTTTGTATCGGATTTTTTTCGGTTTTTTGTAGTAGGATTGTCCTGTATTAGAGCTATTATTAGCTGTCATTTCAAGTAAAAGGTTTTCCCTGGAAAATGTCCGTGTTGGTGCCCACCCCGAAACGGAATTTAAAAAGGGAATTTAAAGCTACTTTTTTTTTATTTCCCATTTTCTGTTTTTAAAGGGGACTTTTTTCCCCCCCGTGCCCGTACTTCGTTTATTCCCGACAAACAAAGCAAATAAATCTCCCAATACAATATTGAACCAAGCCTTAAAGGGAAATTGGGCGCCCCAAATTTTTTTTTTTTTTCTTATTAAAATCCCAAAACCCCAACCATATTGGGTTTTTCCCCTCAGTCTTTTTTTTTTCCCCGATTGTAATTTCTCTAATTTTGGCCCCTCCCATATGTGATTGTGGGAAAAAACCCTTCTTGCTTGCACGCTTTAAAAAGCATCGAGAGAACTTTAAAAGCCCGCTTCATGATATAGGATTCTTAAAACCGATTTTGTCCCCCTAACTTGTATAGGAGAATTTTTTCCCGTGAAGGGAGGGGGGAGGGGGGGGGGCTGTGACATCTCCTCTTGTGACAGGGGGAAATTTTGTGTTTAAACTGTTTCACAAGTGGTGTCCCTTTCCCGTTTTACCCTCTTTGTGCTGATAATAAAACACTGCTGAAAAGCTTTCTAAACAGAACAGACCATTATTAGGGTTAGTGGCCCAAAATGAAAAAAACAGGACCTTAAAATTTTTTTAAAAAAAAAAAACTGAAAGGGGGATTGGAAAAATTTGAAAAAACATAACCAAAAATTCCTTAAAAAATGTGTTTAAAAATAAAAATTGAGTTAAACAATAAGTTTTTTGATGACACAAATTTCCCCTTTTAAAGACCAGGGGAACACTTTAGTCCCAAAAAAAAATTTAAAACCCCACAAAAAAAAACAGAGCTTAAAACCAAATGGGACCGGACCCCCAAAACCCCCGATTTTAAGCCTGGGTTTTCCCAGGGGGAAACAGTTGGGGAGGTCAGGGAAAGGAAAGTTTTTAAAATTTTGATTTCTCACCTCTGTTTTAAAAAAAGGGGTTTAACCTTTCCCGCCCCGTGGGTTCCCAAAGGGAAAAAATTATATGTTTTTTTATGTCCATTAGATTAGGGAAAGACTGCCCCCAAATTTGGGGGCCCTTTGGGGTCCCCTTCGGAGTTTTTAAATCACTGCATATATTAAAGGTTCTCCTGTTAAAAGGTGGTTTTCCCACCAGACTTATGATAGAAAAGGGGCTATTCCTTCAGTTTGTAAAAGGGGGAAAATTGAGGTTTGGGAAAACAGGTTTTTAATTGTGTTATAAAAGGTTTTGGGGTTTACAAAATAAAAGTTATTTTTAGTTTTT
>JAODAL010071937.1:0-15326 GCA_025379985.1 Phyllomedusa bahiana
TAGGTGTGGGCCCTTCCTTTGGATTGCCAATACTATGGAAAAGAGTGTTCGGGTTTTGAAAGATAAATGTGAATACTCCATAAGAACATAAATAAATGTTAAAATCTGTCATTTTATTTTACCAGATCACCCCCAATTATTCTAATATAAGCAGTTTATAAACTATTTATAGATTAGAAAGTATATTAGGAATACTATATATCATCAGATACTGTATAGGGGGGCGTGTATGAAAATTGTCTAGGTCTAAGACTTTCTTTGTTGCCCATAGCAACCAATTTTGATGTTTTCAGAGCACTATAATAAATGAAAGGGGAGCTCTGATTGGTTGCTATGGGCAACAAAGAAAGTCTTAGACCAAGA
Source organism: Phyllomedusa bahiana (assembly GCA_025379985.1). Lineage (NCBI taxonomy): Eukaryota > Metazoa > Chordata > Amphibia > Anura > Hylidae > Phyllomedusa > Phyllomedusa bahiana. Next base: position 364 of record JAODAL010071937.1, read on the forward strand.
CAGTTTTTATACATGTCCCTCATAGTTTCTAATAAGGCCATAAGTCAATGAACCTTTTTCTTACAGAGTACCGTATGCACAAAAGTACTTTCTGTGTGTGGAAAATCCACATGGCACCAACTTAAAAAACAAGCATTGAAAACATCTACAACACCTACTTTACAGGTGTTGGGGGCTATAAGAAATAGTCAACAAGCTTGCTTTTTGTTGTTCTTTTTTGAAAGCCCAAGGACATGTTTTCTTCTCCAAAGTGTGTAATGAAGTGCAACACTGTCACACAAAAACTACACGAGAATATGGTCCATCACACACACTCTATGAAAAGAGAAGAGCCACCTTATTCCCATACCTTCTGGCCTAGAGAGTTCCTGCAAGGTTCTGGGACGAATGGTCCTCCTTTGATAGGAGAAACCCAATACGTGCTCTTGGCACAGCCAAACGTCAACCAAGAATCTTAAAGACAGTGTTGACCTCTCCATAGAGCGATTGGGTTGTGCAGGGGGAAAGGAACCTGATGGACACACATTCCGCCCCCAAACCTCAGGAGGGTCTCAAAAGAGCACCGCATCCCAAATTCCTGTGACAAGCAATAGTGATAGGAAACACACAGTGACATAAAAAGTTCATTAATTACTGCCTGGACATCCAGTTGGAATCACATAATTTGCCGAGCCAAAAGACAGAGTTATAGAGTTGTGTTCCCAAAGGGAATTGAAAAGTTGAAGTGTGGAGCAATATGCCATCTACTGAATGGGGCCCCACACCTAGTAAGTTCAGGTTGTTTAGAGTCTACATGTATCATGCAACCTTGTCTACACCCAGAGCAAAACCCCAGTGTGCCTTCTACCAGGCCTTATGTCAGTGGCTCCGACCTACCACTCAAGCTCTCGCTTTGCTAAGATGAACAGCTTAGTTAAACTACTAAAAAGCTGTGTGTCACTAAGGTTTTCCTACATCTGTGTGCTGTGTAAAGATTATTTTCTGTACAGTATAAGTCATCAGATGAAGCTCTTTACTGACTTTCAAAAGGAATGCTGGGAGATGTTAGATCTCCGCAGTATTGTAACTGGACTATAATATCGTCTGCAACTCTAGTGCTAGAAAAGAAATACAAGGTACAGAGAGTCCACCCACTTATGTACCTGAAAAATAGCAAACTATTCACTTTATTAAACAAAATTTGCAGTGCTCTTACTCTATGACAATCAAAATTATGGCACAAGGTATGTTGAAAATGTCCACAACTGGTATCTAAGCAAGCTTGAACACAACACTCTTAGGAAGGTGTGTGCCAACATATCTTGATTCAACAGGACACATTTATCAGAATTCTGTTACAGTATGTCAATATAGGTACAAGTGCCAATCTTATTAATTAGAAACAAAGCCACTGGAAGACCAAAGGAACATTTTTGCTATGTTCCTTAGTAGAAATACAGCAAATTAAACAGAAAATGGCATCCGCGCTATTTATCTCTCGCCTTTAAAAATAACAAAAACAGGAAAACCTGCCAATAAAATAATGCCAAGCCTAAGTGAATCTCCAGAGGTTACTATAAGAATCACCACAAGACCACTGCATATGTAGTGCAAAACTTCAAAACTCGTACCTCGTAGTGCTCAGAAGGTCCCAAATTCTAGATATACATAAACTATATATATGCAGAATCCAATTGAAAGCATATTCATGGTGATTATTATAGTAACCTCTGGTGATTCATTTAGGCTTGGCATTATTTTTTTTATTTTTTTTTTATTCTGTTACAATCTGTGCCCAAAATAATAGAATATATGCTTTATACCACATTCATTATGTGTTTTGTCAATTACTCGACACTTCCACAAAAAGGAGTGTGCCCTCTGCCTAAAAGACGTGTGGTTTCATGGGAGAGGGTGCAACTTAGTGATTGACACTGTGCACCAAAAAACGCAAAAAGTGTTCAAGCAAGACACCCAGGGCCTCATGTATGAAAACTGTCTAAAACTTTCTTTGTTGCCCATAGCAGCCAATTGGAGCTGCCAAAGAAAATCTTATTTCTAGACAGTTTTCATACATGAGGCCCCCGGTGTTTACATAGTTATTTTTTCCATAGATTGCCGCCATCATAGTCCACTAGTGAGGAAAACGCTATCGCAGCTATAACCATTTTGAGCAATATGGAGATGGTACATACCTAGAGTTGTGATCGGAGCGGTTGTACTGGGTGTTGGTGTTGCATTTGCTGATGAAGAAAAAAAGAATGCACATTAAATGTCTGCAAAAAAATGTATAGATACATTTAAAACCTTTGTCTGTAGCAAAAGCTGTCAGCTAGCCTTCCAATCATTGCATCTTTGTAGAAAAAGGAAAATATTTAAGACTGAGTTGTGATTTTTGTCTTAAACTGATGAACTCCATTGAACTATAATAGGGTTAGTTTGAGTTCTGTCACAGTATCCATGTTTTAACATAAACAGAGATGCATGCAGCGCTATCCTTTCCATAAGAATGATGGAACCTGCGATAGAGGCCTAACACCTCTTGCCTCTGGCTGTAGATATGGCCAGAATGTCAGAGGTCCATATTATTCCATATGTAAAACATATTAAGGAAAAGAAGGCACATAGAGAGAACAACTGCACAACCAGAAATATCTTTATTGTAATAATACTACTAATACAATCCCAAAGAACCTCCCCAAAAAAACATAAAAACAGTTAATAACAAGATAACCGTCAGGGGCGTAAGTAGAATTCATAGAGCCCCATAGCAAAATGAGATGGGGCCATACCACCTAATGACAGGAAATTGAAACAGCAGCATACCTAGCAATAATGAAAGAAATAAACAATACCACCATATACAATATATCAAGGAACCTTAATAGTAGTGCTATATACAGTATCTCACAAAAGTGTGAACGCCCCTCACATTTGTGAATATTATATCTTTTCATGGGACAACACTGAAGATATGACACTTTTATACAATGTACAGTAGTCAGTGTACAGCTTGTATAACAAATAAACTCAACAAAATAATTCAACACATCAATGTCTAAACCCCTGGAAAAAAGTTAGTACATCCCTAAGTGAAAATGGACAAATTGTGCGTGAAGAGTCAATATTTTGTGTGGCCACCATTATTTCCAGCACTGCCTTAACTCTCTTGAGCATGGAGTTCACTAGAGCTTCACAGATTGCAAATGCTGGAATCGTCTTCCACTCCTCCATGACGGCATCAAAGAGCTGGTGGATGTTGGAGACCTTGCGCTCCTCCACCTTCCGTATGAGGATGCAACTTTACCCTCATTTTCTATAGCAAGGCGGTGGTCATCTTGTAGGTTATTTTTGAAGTTTTTATCATGTTGGAATACTGCCCTGCGGCCCAGTTTCTGAAAAGAAGGGATCATACTCTGCTTTAGTACATGTTGGCATTTATAGTACTCTCAACGAACTGTAGCCACAGCTGGCGACACTCATGCACTCCTAACACTCCCACTCCCATGCATGACTGTAGGCAAGGCATACTTGTCTTTGTACTCCTCATCTGGTTGCCACCAGGCACCATCAGACCAAAGAGCATAGTTCCAATCCATGTCTTTAGACTGTTGGTCTTCTACAAACTGTTTGTGGGCGTTTTTACGCATCATCTTTAGAAGAGGCTTCCTTCTGGGACAACAGCCATGCAGACTAATTTGATGCAGTGTGCTGTGCATGCTCTAACCACTGACAGACTTATCCTCCACCACTTTAACCTCTGCAGCAATGCAGGCACAAGTTATAAGTCTATTTTGAAAAGACAGTCTCTGGGTATGACGTTGGGCACGTGCACTCAACTTTTTCGGTCAACCATGGCGAGGCCTTTTCTGAGTGGAACCTGTCTTGATAAACTGATGTATGGTCCTGGCCACTGTGTTGCAGCTCAGCTTCAGGGTGTTGGCAATCTTCTAAAAACTTAGGCCATCTTTAAGTAGACAACAAATCTTTTTTTCAGATCCTCAGAGAGGAGGTGCCAAGAGGTGCCATGTTGAATTTCTAGTGACTAGTATGAGAGAGTATGAGCACGATAACACCAAATTTAACATACCTGCTCCCCAGTCACACCTGAGGCCTTGTAACACTAACAAGGAAAAATGGCTAATTGGGCACAATTTGTTAATTTGCACTTAGGGTTGTACTCACTTTTGTTGCCAGCAGTATACACATTGATGGCTGTGTGTTGAGTTATTCTGATGCCACACCAAATTTACACTGTGATACAAGCTGTTCACTGACTACTTTACATTGTATTGTCCCATGAAAAGCTATGATACAATATTTACAAAAATGTGAGGTGTGTACTCACTTTTGTGGGATACTTTAGTAGAAAATCACCAACTACTTGTTCCCTCAAAAAGAAACAATGTTTTTGTACCTAATTGAGCTTTCTCAATATCTGGGCTCTGCTGCTATGGCTATAATTGCACCAACAATACCAATCACAAACAAGTCATCAAGTGAAAAATACCAATTTCTAGCTACACAGAATCAAAAGAGAAAACAGCTTACACAGGTGGGAAAAATGGAGATCCCATGTGTTTTATTGCTCAAATGACAGGTTCCTCAGCTTTGTCTTTCGATTATGTGTGGCCAGAAATTTATATTTTTCACTTGATCACTTTATATGATTGGCATCTTGTTATTATCTGGCTCCTTTATCTAGCTACTTGATTGTAATACAGATCTGCTGGCATGGGGGATGTCGCAGTGTCCAGATAGGCACCAGATTAGATTTTGCGGTTTTTATGTTTTTTTGAGGGGTTCTTTTTGGAGTGTTTCTATAGTATCATTACAATAAGTATATTTATGGTTGTGTAACCTCAAAATACCTGTCCATCATCCCATGTTTCAGGGCATAAATAAGCAGGGAGCTAGTGTGGATTTAGGCATGCCCTAAATTGTAATGCACACACCTCAACAATGAAATTGCAACACCAAGAAGGTAAAGTCTTGGAATTATGAATCATGGAATCATTAGTAGTGTTGAGCGATTACGTTGGCCATCGACATCGGTCGATGGTCGATAGTCGACCATCATCGACAAGATATTCGATGGTCGATGGTAGATTATGATCGATGACCATTAAAGTCTATGGGAGAGCAACAACACCTTCATTCTTACACCCAAACAGGGCCGGAGAAGCTGAAATTAAAATCCACAACAATCAAATGGACACTGCTACATTTAGGCAACACACTTAGGTATAAAAGCCACAGAAAAAAAAATCACAGACCAATCACTATCCCTGTTTGTACCACAGCAGACCCTTAAACTGGGATGAACCACAAATTAAAAGTGGGCCCGAAGGCGTATATTTGAACCATCATTTTACTTGAACTGGGAATTGAATTTCCCTGTCCTGGAACGCAGCATGAGCCCCAACCTGCATGACCCCCAGATTTAAAAAGTTTCCGGAAAAAAAAGTCTTTTTAAAAACCCCTTTTAGTTTCACTGGACATTTACTATCCCTGTCATGGGCCAAAGCATGAGCCCCAAACCTGCATGACCCCCAGATAAAAAGTGCCGAAAAAGGAGTTTTTTCAACCACCATTTTTAGTTTCACTGACATAGACATCCCCGTCCTGGGCCAGAGCATGAGCCCCCAAACCTGCATGACCCCAGTTTAAAAAAAAGTGCCGGAAAAGGGTCTTTCAACCCATTTTTTTTTAAATGGACATTGACTTTTTACCTGCCTGGGCCACAGCTGAGCCCCAAAACCTGCAGGCCCCCAGTTTTAAAAAGTGCGGGAAAAAGGAGTCTTTAAACCCATTTTAGTTTCACTGGACTTACTTCCTGTCCGGGGTAGCGCTTGCCCCCCCGTTGATCAACCAATTGAGCTTCACTTGGAATACGGGTGGTTACGCTCTGTTCCCCCAGGTGCCCTTTTTTTTTGGGCATTTTTTTTTCTCATTTTACTAAAGGCTGGAGGAAATTTTTCCTTGACTTTGTTTTGTCCGTGCCATACTCCATGCCTCTGAATCCCTCATTGGTAAAGTTTTCCTTACCCCCCTTTGTAAAATTTCAGGGGAATTTTTTTTACCAGCTATTTTGACATGGAAGTTTTTTGTTTTTTAATTTAAAAAAATTTTTTTTAAAAATTAAACCTGTTTTGCTCATTAAGATAAATGGGCCAAACGGGGGTTTAAGCATGTTTGAAATTTTGAAAACAAGCTTTTTTAAAAATTTATTAAAGGCCTATATTCTGGTTCGAAAAGCAACATCACCTTTGGCCCTCTTTGACAATTGTGAAGAACAAAAGTCTGTTAAAACAACATTTTTTTTTTTAATAGACCTGTAGTATAGGTGTCAAGCAAAATGCCCCCAAAAATTAAAAATGACCCCTTGAGCCCCTTTGGGCAATTGTGAAGAACAAATGCTGTTAGAAAAAACATTTTTTTTAAATAGGACCGTAATATTGTGCATTTCAAAGCGCTGACCAAAAATTTTAAAAAAAGACTTTAGCCCCGTTAAAAAATTTTGAGGGAGAAATGCCACTTTGAAGCCACATTTCCCTTTTTAAAAGGGCTTTTTATTGCTGTATTCCAGTAATACCCCAAAAAATTAAAAATTGACTTCTCAGCCCTATTAAAAAATGGTTTGGGAAAAAACCCATTAAAAGCACATTTCTGTTCCAAAGGACCTAATTATAGCTGTATCTCACAGCAACATGACCTCAAAACCATTGACAATGCGAAAACTTCTAAAGAAAAAGTGAGTAAATGGAATCGGTGTTGTCATGAAACCTTGCTGCTTTTACGTCTCCTCACAGCAAAACCAGCAAAATGAACTGTTGGGAAAAGAGAAAAAAAATTTGCAGTAAAAAATTTGATCATTTTAAAAAAAAGTTTTCAAGAGGACCATTTCTGTTTGAAGGGGAATGTGAAGTAGACCGGCAAACTAATCGGTGACCTCGGCAATTGGGGCCACAACATCATCAGAGATCCATCTTGATTCATCTTGATGAAAGTCAAACGATCCACATTATCTGTGGAAAGCCGGATGCGTTTGTCTGTAATGACTCCTCCAGCTGGGCTGAAGGTCCGCTCAGATATGACGCTGGCTGCTGGGCAGGACAACACCTCTATGGCGTGGCGAGTGAGCTCGGGCCCATTCGCCCATTTTGGTACCCAGAAGTCTATTGGGTCCGGAACACATACAAAAACATCGGTGTTGAGACGCAGATAGTCGTGCACCATGATCTTAAGCGGGTCTCTGTGTGTTGGATGTGTGCCCTGCATTGCATGCGTTGGTGAGGTGGTAAATAAAGTTTGCCAGAGGTCACCCATTAGGCTTCTGCCACCTTTGCCTGCTGCTGTTGCTGCCGCTCGGCTACTTGGCACCTACTGCTGTCAGTCGCTGATGTTGTTCCACCGTGACATTTGGGGAACGTGAAGCAACGCAACGTGTCTCCATTGATCAATCAGCAAGGTCTCCATTTCTGCTTTTTAAACTCTCTATTTGGGTGGGTGGAAGGAAAGTGCTGAGTTTTGTTTTGTACCGGGGATCCGGGAGGGTGGCCACCCAGTAACCGTTGTTCATTTTGATGGCCTTAATGCGAGGTTCATGTTGGAGGAAATGGAGCATCCAAGCACTCATGTGAGAGATGGAGCCTTGATTTCCCAAGCCTCTGGGTCGAGGGGCACTAGCAAACTGATCTTCCATCTTTCTCCACCTCAAATTCGCGCCAACCTCTTTTCCCAAAGGCAGGGAGTCGGTAACGTCGGGGTCTAGGAATTTCCTCCTCCGCTGCCTCCGCACAGCTTCAACACGCCCCGACTTTCCTGAGATGATGCAACCCTGAGAGCTGATGCGCCACCTTGCACTAGCCCTGGACCCCGAACCACTGCCTAATGAAGACCGATGAAATTTGGAAACTGTCGGGGCCCTTTTGGATTTGACGGAGAGAAAGGCTCCGTGTCCGCATCTGTGTCGTCTCCTCCTCCGTCGCTGGCGGGACCTGTTTGTTTCAGAGTGTCCAACGATGTTCCAGAACTAAGGTCACCACAATGCTCTGCTGACAAGGGCATTGTCCCCACTGACCATTTTGGTGGCTTCTTCAAACTGGCAAGGATGTGCAGAGCTCTTTCACCTGCCTCCACTCTCGGTGGCTCAACACCCGAGGTCCAGCACCGCTGCTTGGTCAGGCCATGAGTCACTTCGTTACTCGTAATGGCATTGCGCAGCTGCCAAGCAATCGCTGATCATGGTGGAGGGTGGAATTCCAGCATGTTGCCCTACGTCAACATGAGACGTTGACGCGGGCGGCGATCTGGACGCTGCAAACATACAGCCAGGCGGGAACGAAGCCAGGTGCGAACGGCGGAAGTGCGAACTTAAGACTTCGAGCCTTCCTCAGCAGGCAGTCCCAGACCAGGGTACTCTTTAAGAAATTTCTGGAACGACAAGGTTCATGACCATGTGCCAGCAAGGATGTTCTCCAGCCTACCAGATCATAAAGGACGCCAGCAGATTTTCCGCCCGATATCCGCACACAACACCTTGGCCTGGCACAAGGTTCTAGGCACCCCAGCCAGAAGCTCGTCTCGTTTCAGAGAGCCTTTCACTATCCGCTCCTGACCTGGTGATTTGGGACGGTCTCCAAGACAGATTAATTTCAACAGGCCTGTTTTCTGGGTACGTGATGCCACCAGAGGACCTTGGGGAAAGAACCGCTGCACCATCCCTGGCGTTTTTGAAGAGCGTGCGCCGAGCTTGAGAGCCACCGTCCACCCCCAGAGACATCCACCCAGCTCACCCAGCGAGCTGTTCAAAGAGATATAGCGGCCTTGGCCGTGTTACAAATCCATAGTCGGTGGTCAGATTGACTTTTTCCGGCCACAGATGCAGACAACGCGCTTGAAATTTTAGATGACACGTGCTCGGCCCAGGCAGTATGACGGCTTTCTGGCAAAGAAAGCCTGCATCGTCATCTGGTAAATTGGGGGCAGGTCAGGCCATGATGTGGCATAACCCATCTGTGTCCACCAGACGGAAAGGCAACATTATCCAAGCCAAAAGCCATGAGCATCGCCCGAATTTCAGGCTTATGAATTTGAGATGGTTTGGTTAAAAGTGTTTCTTCAGCTCCCAAACCTGGAAGACAGAAGCTGGCTGCTAAAAACTGGGCCGCTGTAACGGCGTGCAGGTCGTCAAACTGGCGCGGAGAGAAGGGGTAAAGGATGGGTCACTGTGTGTGCTGGAGGTACTCGTTCGACGGGTGGAGGCTGAAACGGAGGCGTGTCCCTGATCATGACTCTGAGAGACATGAGCAGCTGAGGAAACGCTTGGTGGTGCAGAGAAGGAGGAGGAGTCGAGACAGATGTGTGACATAGGTTGGAGGCCGCGGCGTAGCGTCCTGGCCTTTTTTTGGCCCAAGTGTGCCTCCATTTCAACTCATGCATTCGCTGCATGTGACTAGACATGTTTGTGGTGGTTAACCACCTAAGGTTTTTTTTCTTGCCTCTAACTTATGCGTTTACGGCAAAGCGGCATAATGACATCGCTGGGTGAACAAGGCTTGCTCAAAGAAGGCCCAGGCTTGATAGGTCCTGGACCTTTTTGACGGCATAATCGAGTGAGTGGGGTTTCTCTGACCGTGGCTGTCGAATCATATCAAAGTACGGACTTCTGGCGACCACCCTCCTCGCCTATTTGTTGAGGCGAACCCGTACTGACACTACCCATCGTCTTCCCTCCTCATACAGATGATGAAGCGTCCTCGCAAGCAAATTCTGCTGAAAAGGACCACGTGGATCCGCAATGTCTCATTCATCATCATCAACACAGTTGACTTCCGTTCGTCCGACATTCTGCATCCAGGAGCTGCGGGCTACAAGCAAGAGGGACTGGCAATGCAGTTGCCGACCGCACAGGATTTGCCGATTGACCGGCTTCCTTCTCCGCCTTGATGGCATCAGTAACTGGGCGTCAGAGCAGAGAAATCATCTGCGCTTTTGGCCTCTTTGATCTTTTGACATGCCTTCTGACCCCAACCGCATTTTTGTCATCAAAGGGGTCTTCAAAAAGGGATTCCACAGTGGGTTACACGATTACATTGGGGGTGCTTTATGTTGGACGGAGGATGATCGAGACGACATTGTGGGCCCGACTGGAGACAGGGGGTAAAACTGCTGGGTGCAGTGCTTAAACCCCGAAGGACAGATTGGGGGACGCTGTTCGTTACTAATTCACAGGGGCCCGACCCAGCATAAAAGCCGACGTCCTCAAATGAGATCCCTGGCAGGGGGTTTTCGCCAGCACTAAAAGGCACCTTTTCCGTACCTCTACCTCCATGCCACCCCCCTCTTTCTTGCTTAAACCCCCTAATTTTTACCCATTTCAAAAAAATTAAAATTTAAGGGATGGGGAAAGTTTTGGGAAAATCTCTTTTAAAAACGGGGAAAATCACAGTATTCTCAAACCCTCAAAACAAAACAAAATTGCAGGGTTTACATTTAATTTAAAGTAATCTATCAACAAAGCTGGCCTGCGCCAAATTTGAAAAAACACGTACTGAAATGTATTTGGATAATAAAAGGTATTTTTGGCACCTTTCAATTCACCTGTGGTGACTACACAATTGCGGGTATTCAAAATTTAAGTGCAAGTGCCTCAATGAACAAAGCTGTAGTTGCGCCAAAGTCAAAAAACACGTATCTGTAATGTATTCGGATAATAAAAGGTATTTTTGGCACCTTTCAATTTTCACCTGTGGTGACTACAAAATTGCTGTATTCACATTTAAGTGAAAGGGTGCCTTCAATGAACAAAGCTGTAGTGTGCCAAAGTCAAAAAACACGTATCTGTAATTAATGTGACTTTACAGGGGTAGATGCTCCTTTAAAATTCTCTACCTAACACATAAAATCTTCCAATCTCTGATCTAACTAAGTTGTAAGGATCACAGCTAACATAAAGCTTTCTCTGTGAAAAAATATAATAATTTTCGCTGAGCTGGTTGGACACAGGCAGAGCGCACGCCCCTACTGCTATGAGACGCTGAAAAGACACTGATCATGAACAGAAGGGCTGTTCTATGTAAAACGAGGTCATGTGATTTTTCCAGCCAATCGCAACCATAAAACATCCCCGTCCCTGACGTCGCACACACATCTCACCCTGCTCTATTCTGTAAGCTGAATTGCTGGCCGCCAAAATTACAGGAAGCGCCCAAAAAAGCGCGATCTTTAAAAGATGATGCACAGATTTTAACCTAAATTATCGCATGATCTAAAAATTTCGATCAACATAAAAACTGTGCCGATTTCAACTTTGATAATTAGATAATAATTTCAACATTAGATAATAATCGCTCAACACTAATCATTAGACATGTTAATGATATGCAAATGATATAAAAATGAAAAGTGAAAAAATATATATTTAAAAACATCTTATTTTAACAATTTATAAGTACAAAAATTATCACACTTACACTTATTTGAGGAATGTTTTGCTGAACTGCCTGCACGTGGGTAAATCATCAAGATTGTCTGCTGGCAGCTCCCTTTGCAATTGCCAACCACTGATGTCCCAGATGTGCTCAATGGGAGGCAAGACCAGGGACACTGCAGGCCATGGAGCATGTTAAGGCCATACAACTAAACATCCAAAGACATGAGCCAATAGTTTGTTTTTTTATGAAAGACTCAGCCATGCTTGGGACATGAAAGAGAGAAGCAGTTCAAGTACAGTGGTTCCTTAACATAAAATAATAATTGGTCTCAGGCTGATCATTGTATGTTCAAACCATAAGGGGCCGTTCACACGGCACAGGACAAATACCGGTTGGTTTATCCGACCGGTATTTGTCCTGTTTTCGTGCCGTACACACGGCCGCAGAGTTACGACTTTTCTCCGCGATTAGTGGGGAAAAAAGCTCTCCCCCTTCCTGTAGACATGTTCATATTCTGTCGAATCCCGGACGGAAGAATGAACATGTTCTTTGTTTTTCGGGCCGCTAGCGGTCTGAAAAACCGCCGGGCGGAAAACCCATGCAGTAGTTCCATAGCGGTCCATTGAAAAGTTTGTGGCTGGTTTTTCAGACGGTTTTCGGCCGCGAACCCGTGCCTTGGGGACAAGCCCTGACTCTGGAAAACTGATTCTGAAGCCCTAAAATGTCATCCATTTTGAAGGTTACAGAAAATTAAGCGGGTATCTAGTACAGATAAAGCAATGACATGCATATAAGATCAGAAAGAGCCGCTGGAAGCTGGAAATCACTTTCTATTTTCAGCATAGGAGCGTACAGGACATGTAGTACTGCACTGTACTGTAGAGAAACGCTACTAGTTCACCAATCACTGCATGCACTTTACTAATGCAGAGTTTTTACTAGTTGAATGTTCATGATAATTGGTTGGATCTGTCATCAATCCCATGTGCTGCAGAACAGCAGTGTCTGTGACATTGTATGCCATCAGTATATAATGTCGCAGGAAAGACCATTGTATAGTGAAAATATTGTATTCTGAGGCCATTGTAACTTGAGGGATAACTATATACCACGAGGAGAGCTGTGGATATGAAAAATTGGGCTTTGTGTGCAACTATTTGTAGCAGAGTCTACCAATGAATAGAAAAATGTCTAATACAGAAAAACAAGAGAAGGTTATATCAGTCTAGTAGGTGCTGTCAAAATTGAGATTTCGGCTTTGACTACAATATGCCTGTAATATGCAACATTTTCCCAATTTTTTTTGCTTTGGACACTAGGAATACATTAAAGGGTTTGTCCGCTCTGTAGAAAAAAATAATAAGCTGCAGGTGCCACATTAAAAAAACAACACTATACTCCCCTTTCTCTAGTCCTCGTTTCCAGCGTTGGATCTTCACGATCCTCTGCTTTCTAACGGGATGTCACCACTGCAGCTGCTGATTGGCTTTAGCGGTTGTGTGCCACTGAATTACATCATCATTCTTAGCCGTTGATTTCCAACTAGTGAAGTAAATGAGTGGCACATGACTGCTGCAGTCATCACCAGCTGCGGTGGTATATAGTTGTGTAGAGTCACGCACACATTAGAGAAGGGACGAGTAAGATTGGGTACTGGAGTGGAGCCGGACCAATTAGTCCATATACAAAAGAAAAGAAAGTTTGTCCACCGCACACCAGAGGTAATCTTATTGCAAAAATTATTTATTCATATAAATTTGAGGCACGATTCAAAATTAATGCACCAAATTCAACCGTGTCACCAAACAAGTTTTACAAAAATTAAATATAGGGAATTTCACATAAGGAGAAAAAGATGTCCTGATAGACAAATAACGTTTCGGCAAGTAGCCTTTTTCAAAAGACATCACGTGTAGAGAAAGGAGGATAAATGGTACAGATGTAGTACATCTATCTAATGTAGGCAGGTAATAGCAGGAAGCGTCCCCAAGGGGATAAGCCGCAGTAGGCAAAGAGGCACCGCTAGCCGAGCTATTGGCTCTTTCCTCTTTGCCTACTGCGGCTTATCCTCCTGGGGACACTTCCTACTATTACCTGCCTACATTAGATAGATGTACTACATCTGTACCATTTATCCTCCTATCTCTACACATGTGGTCTTTTGAAAAAGGCTACTTGCCGAAACGCCATTTGTCTATCAGGACATCTTTTTCTCCTTATGTGAAATTCCCTATATTTAATTTTTGTAAAACACTTGTTTGGTGATACGGTTGAATTTGGTGCATTAATTTTGAATCGTGCCTCACATTTATATGAATAAATAATTTTTGCAATAAGATTACCTCTGGTGTGCGGTAGACAAACTTTCTTTTCTTTCACCAGCTGCAGTGGTGACATCTCCAATCAGAAGTAGAAGAAAGGAAACAGAATAACAGGAAAATCCAGCCGTGGAAGCGAGGAGAGCATAAGGATGCTTAATGAGGCCCCTGCAGCTTACTGCTACTTATTCATTTAAAACAGGCAACGCCTTTAATATCATTGGCATGCAAAATAGGATGAATAAAGTTTGATAAACACCAAATTAGATACAGTAAATCCTCTTTATTTTTATAAATTTTTTAAGAAATAACAAGACATGACATCTTACTGAGACTGAGATGTCAGATAGGATATGCAAGAGAAATTATAGAAGTTTCATTTCCCTTAAGTTTTCTCTCTTCTCCTATCCTCTGGCTTTAATTCACTCCTCTTTAAACCCTTAAGCCGAACGCCTGAAAAGTAGTTAATGACCAGAACATTTTTTTAGTTTTTGCTTCCTTGCATTTCAACAGTTGTAACTTTTTTATTTTTTCAATGACGCAGTTGGATGAGGCCTCATTTTATTCGAGACAAGTTGTACTTTATGGGGAAAAAGTTCACAATAATTGCAGAATTCTTTTTAAAATTTGTTTTACTTTTTTTGTTTTTTTACATTTTTATTTACACCATTCACATTTCATACTTAATAGCTTGTTAGAATAATTCTACAGGTTATTACGGTCATGTGGATACCTAATGTGTGTAGGGTTTTTTGTGTGTGTAATGTATGCACAATTATTTTTTATTAAATAGTTATTTTTATTTTATTATTTATTTTTTATTCTTTTCTTTTTACACTTTTTATGTTTTTTACTTTTTTTTTTTTTTTTAAATCCCATGAAGGGAGAACTGTTTTATTTTTTTTTCTCCACTTAGTAATGTATTAGCATATTCATATATGCTAGTGCATTATCATCTGTGTCAGTCTGACACAGGCAGTGATCAGGACAGCTCACAGTCTGCCCTGATCACTGGCTTGTTACACAGACAGCCCTGGGGCTACTCTAGGTCCCCAGGGTGACTGTGCAGATGTTGCCTGGGCTATGTCCGGTCACCGGGTATTCTGATCACCCATCAGAGCAAGGAAACCCTTTGATTGCGCTGCTGTGACGATGCGGCAATAAAGGTTAAAGACCGGGAGCAAGGTTTCCTCCGCACCCTGGTGCTCGCTAGCTGGCTGGGGTCCCA